>JACTOM010000936.1:2028917-2070048 GCA_015832385.1 Elymnias hypermnestra
TAACGTAGCTTCTCTCGTATTCGTTGGCTGCAGACAGAGCACATGGTAATGAGCAGAGCAGCATTGGCACTTAACAAAGTCGCTTTTGTTCAACTCTGAGTCATTTTCACAGCAACCCCACATTTTTATTTCAACACTCCTTGGTATGCAGGGAAAATGTCTTAGACATGTACTTGATGGTTCAACGTAGAAGTTAAAAATGTTTATAATTTAAAATAAATATTTAAAAAAAGGAAAAAAAAATAGGAAAGAAAAAGGACACAGTTACGACGAAATAAATTTCATTTGCTGGGATTCGATCTCGGCTTTCAGTCTCATGGCGAGCTTGTTATAACTGAGCCACAATCTTCCCGGAATAGTATAACAAAATTAGTTAGTACATTTCGTTCATTGACTGCTTCAAATGACATCTGTTCTGTTATAATCAAAATTACCCACTTCACACAAAACACACAAGGAAGAGTTATAGTTTTATATTTTGGTTTTCACTATATTTACTAGCTATTTCACCTATTACTCATAACTTAGGCTCTATGTTAGGCACTCATACACCGATGTAAGGCATTGTATGTTCACTAAATCACATGTATACACTAATTTAAGTGAAAATTGCTGCGGACCTCAACGCATAGCTTGACACTTGATTGACACTTGTATGAAAGGTTTAATGAGAATGAAAGAAGCGAAGGAGATATGCAAGGGTCGTGGCAAGTGGAAGGATGTTGTCTCTGCCTACCCCGAAGGGAATGAGGCGTGATGCTATGTATGTACACTAAAATACAGACGATATTGAGAAATTCTAAGAAAATACCATGAGGTTGATATTTTTTATGATTCCAAGGTCATTTTTTAAGAAAAAACTATTATTTTTAAGTAATTGATAAGCCATTATGTAAGGTTTATGTTTAATTTTATTGTATAATTTAGTTTTATTTATCACGACACTGTTTCAATAAGTTTGTCCACGTAGATTTTTACCAATAAGTAAAATACCACTTATTTAATGAGCTTGTATTATTATTTTTTTAATGTATGTATGTCCTTTGTTGTTGTGCAATAAATATACATATAAATAAATATGACGGAAGTGACGGCAATAAGTCGTTAACGACACGTGACGCGGATCGTGGTGGTTCGGAAACCGACACGATCCGAGGCCGCACTAGGGGTGCTATAAAAGGAACCGAGAGCGCAGGTTCGGTACGCAATCTTAGTGACTGCCTCAGGGCATGGACCGTTGCTTATGGAAGTAAAATATATACATTGTAAACTACAAAGCCTGCCTCATTGGTCTAGTGGTTAGCATGTTCGACTACAAACATAAGGTCCTGGGTTCGAGTCCCGGGTCGGGCCAATTCAAAAATCGATATTGAGTTTTCTATTAAGATTTTCTCAATATTTGCCCGAAGTTTGGATATTGGCGGTGTGATCCACCCCCGTGCCTCGGAGAGCACGTTAAGCCGTCGGTTCTGCGCCTGATCTCTCTCCGGTCCGGATGAGAGTGAAGGAATAGAGAGTGCACTTGTCTACTATACCTGCCAATCCGCAGTGGAGCAGCGTGGTGGGTCTATGCTCTAAAAACCCTCGCTCCTCGGAGTGAGGAGGCCTGTGCCCAGCTGTGGGACGTTAAAGGGCTGCTACTTACTAAACTACAAAGTTATATTTAAAATAGATTAGAATTGGTACCGACTGACAGATAAATGACGATTCTTTTAATAAAAGATATCGATTTTTTGAGCAATATATAAAGAAACCTTTTATTCAAACGATTAAGGATATCCAAAAATATAAATTCTTCTCGCAATAAATGATTTAAATCTAAGCAAAGTAATGCAAAGAGATCCGCAAAGTAACGCGATGAAATTTAGAAAGTGTTCCGAACCGAGATCGCATTCAATACGTTAAGTTTCCGTTCTTACTAATTAATACGGCACGCGATGTCTTTTAAATTCCTCATGCTTTTAATTTTGTTCTGGTTTAGACCAGGGGTCGGCAACCATTGGCCAAGAAATCCAAAAATTAGTTTTGTATTACAAAAAAATGGGCCAGCGAGGCCATCAGAATATATACCTTATCATCTCAATAAGTATCATCTTTCTATCATTTAGATTGTCTACTGCTAGTTGACACGACACAATCAGAAATATAAACATCTCTTTCTTTTTAAGACATAACGTTTATCTAATTCGCATTTCAACAACTGTCATGCGTATCAAAATATGCTTAGTCTTAAACATCAGAAAATAGAAAAAACAAAAAATAAATCAGTTACAAAGTGACCGTTAGTAACGGTGCGTGTATCGCGTCGAAGATTGTTAAGTTTTATTGTGGTATTTTATAAACTGTGAGTGTTTATTAGTGATTTTTTGTGTTTACACTGGAGTCTTAATTTAATAAACAAAAGATACCATAAAAACCATGGCATTTGATAGTCTCATGAACATTAAAGGCCCAGACCCAAAAAAAGTCCGTGCGGGGCAGGTGACGGTTATTTCGGTTAAAAAACGCGGGCAAATTACGAGGGCCAATAAATGCGACCCGATAATTTAAGGCCAATTAAGGTGCACGTGTGGATTCTCTGATTTAGACAAATTGTGGATTCCAATCCACAGCAGGTACCGTTAATTTTCTCTATATCAATAGCTTACGAGCTTCATTATCCATCGTACATCGTAAGGAACCTTTATATTATAGGAGTAATTCTCGGGTATTTGTAATGCGCGATGGGGCCTGTGCCCAGCATTGGGACTTAAAAAGGCTGCTTATAGTACAGTCCACCTCTATCAGACGCAATAAAACCTGTTGGTAATAAATGTCCAAGCAACCCGCATTGAAGAAGCTCTTAAACCTAAACCTACTCTCCAATGAATGAGGAGGCCTTTGCCCAGCAATGGGACTATAAAAGGCTTCATAAAGTACAGTCAATCTTAGAGGTAATAAAAGTAGTTAGTTATTAATAAGTTTCCGAGCAGCTTTCCCTACCATCTTGTATATTGATGTTGGATGACTTCGCATTTCTATGACATATTGCAATCAAAATAGAAGTTAATTTGAATATAATGGCAACTGTTTTTATTGTCTGCGACCTCGTTATGAAATAATATTGGCTGTTAAATTAAATTTAAAAGGTACTAGCTTTGCTTGCCGGTTTCATTTGCTTATTTCCCGATGGAAACAAGAAATAAAAACACCGTGGCACTGTATTTCATATTCGCTCTGCCTCCGCTTCTTAAATCTCTGATATCTTCTAAGATATCCATTTAAATGAAATGCTGTTAATAACAGTTTTGATCTACATAAAATATACAAAGTATGTAACGTATTTAATTGGATAATGATTAATAGTGTATTGTATAAAATGACTTGGTAAATAACGCATACATTTTTGTAATATGTAAAAGATAAAAATGGTTACTGTGGGTTATCATTTAGATATAAATATATATAATTACGGACTTTTTATTAGTATTTTTAAGATGTACAATTTTGTGATACATTAATTAATTTTATCTCGTAAGGTTTAGCCAGTTTTTGCGATTTAAATGCATAGAAACAGTTTTTTACGACATCGCAATACAATCTTTTATCTTTCGGTTTACCCATACTATAATATATATCTTTTATACACAAAACCGTTGCTCTTGAATCACTCTATCTATTACTTGAAACTGTGTTAAAATCTGTTGAGTAGTTTAATAGATATAAGTGAATAGGCAGCGGGATATAGACTAGCTATTCTCAGCGTAATTCCGGATGACTTTTCTAAAATATATCTTAGGAATTATGATTCGTAGGAAGAACAATATGGAAAACATTTTCGTAGATGATTTTATGATCCATAATTTTTCACTGGACTATATTTTCCATAAAACTTACCGTTTTCGAGTAAAAGTTTAAAAACTTTGACTTAGAAATTTTATAAGATTTTTCTAAATTATGTAAATATGTATGTATTAATCTCTTAGATTGTCGATATCAACTACTAGTTGACATTTTACGATAGTTCCTTCTAAACTCGGGCAATCAGAAATATAAGCAACTCTTTCTTTTTAAGTCATGATGTGTATTGTCTATTTCGCTTCTCGATAGCTGTCTTAACAAAATATGCGTAGAGATAATAGAAAAAACAAAATATAAATTAGATACGAAGTGACCGTTACTAACAGTGCGTGTGTTGCGTCGAAGGTCGTTAAATATTTTGTGTTTTTGATCATATAACTGATGTAAATAACAATGAAAACCCTTGAGGTATGTTTTAATTTTTAAGACATGAGCCTATAAATACAAGACGGACTTTTTTCACTATCTCAAAGTTTAGCAACATGACGCTACACCAGAGTCTTAATTGAATAAATAAATTATAAAATTGTATAGTTTAACCATTAGCAAACATATAAATTATAATATTTGGTAGTCTTTCATGAACACTTAACTCCCAAGAGTCTACTAGAATTAACAGCAATTTTATTTTATGTGCGTGCACTTTTTTTCGTAAAAGTGTCAATATTTTTATGGACATTCAAACTTTATATACGCCGTGAACTGTCATTATTTTCACTGCTCTGAATTTGTACTGTATAGACTGTTAAATGTATCTTTAAATATTAAACGTGTACAACAAAATACGAAATATTCGAAAAAAAATCGAATCACTCGGAATCTTTCGAATCGATACAATTCGATTCGGAATGTGTAATTCGTAAGTACGAATTATTAGCACACCCCTAAAACGAACCCATCTCTTTTTTAGACATCTGTAAGTACAAATCAATTTAATACAATTATGACTCTTATTGTTATTTAGATAGAGTCTATTACTAATTATACATTATACATTAATCACAATGAAAGTATCTTATCGCTATTTGATAATTGACGCCATTAAAATTCAATTTGTGTTTTACATTCTATGAGCAATTATTTCCGATGATATATTTCGCTAATAACAGCAAATTTGGGCAAAATATGGCCGTGACCCTATCAGGGACTCGACCCTGGACTCTGCCCATAAAGATTCAGGTCGAATCGGTCCCGAATCGGCGGGAGGAGAAAGTTCGGGGGAGAATTCACCTGGATGTCGAACCGATTAAGCGAATTTTAAACCTGCCTGGTCTCTCGGCGCCGGTCTCCTCGATGGCGTCGACTCTGGCAGGTGACTGTTCACGTGAATGTGTATGTGTACGTGTGTTATTGAAATGTGTTTGTGTGTTCACCAAGGCTTCACCGAAAGCTGCTGTAGATGACGCCTCTCTGATCCACTCCAAAATCAACAGAAAGGAAGGACTATTGCGGCCAACGCGTGGGCGAGCTAACCTAGCCCTATGACCCGCCACCTTTCACTAGAGGGCTACTATATGGGCCTTCAAAACGCGATGATATTGTCTCACTGGCCCCACAAACCAATTAAAGCGTGGGAGACCGCACTTCCCTTCAAAAAAAAGAAGCCTCTAGGGACCTGTCACCAACGCTTCGCGGTTGACAGGTCCCTAGAGGCTTCTTACAACTACAGATAAGCTATCGAATTTATTGCACTGTGCTCATAGAGTTCCGATTTTTTTTTTGACGCTGGGAAATGCATTTACGCACCCCGACTGTGGGGTCGGGAGTGTGGGACTCGGCGAGGGGGAAGAACTCGCAATACCCACTAAAACCCAGCGGGACCGTCGTCAACCATGAGTGGGGAGCCAGAGGCTCGTTGAGGCATTCCTCTCTGACCCCTCGGTTGTATTCGGCTCACAGATATTCTACAGGGGGAGGAGTTGCATGAACCTCCGCCTCCTGTTTCCTACTCCCCTTCGTCTGGGCCGGAGTGTCTCAGCGGCATTCACCCTCTCCCTTTGTCGTGCCTCCTTAAGCGAGATGACAGTCTCGCAAAAGGAGGCAACCGCTCTCCAGGCCTGCTCACTGATGAGCATTACATCTATAATATTAGCCAGTGAGAGGTTTGTGCCGATCAGCGACGTCAAAATGAGTCGCTGAGAACCCCAGGCGGGACATTCTGCCACCGTGTGGTAAGCTGTATCTAACGAGGCACCACACTCGTAACAGCTAGCCGACTGCTCACAGCCAACAGTTTGATACAGGTATTTACCGAAGCAACCATGACTGGCTCTAAGCACCTGTACCAACCTGTAGGAGAGCGATCCGTGCTCTCTGCCCAGCCACTTATGCAGATGAGGGCGGATCGCCTCTACTATAGCCACGCTCGCCGTTGGGGACCCGAGATCCTCCTGCCACCTTTGGGTCAAAGCTCTGTCAGCTAGAACCCTGACCCTTCTTACTTCATCAGCGTCTGGTAATTCCCCTCTGGTTCTCGCGGCTACTCTGCACTGGTAAGCAGTCGTGAGAACTTCCGCCCTGAGCTCCCATGGGGGATCACCTGCCAGGAGTGTGGCTGCCGTCCAAGATACTGTACGGTACCCCCGTATAGCTCTAATCGCTATTACCCTCTGTGCCCGCCGTAACATGGTTTTATTTGATGCCGTTAGGGCGTTATAGAGTACCGATGCTTAGCGCCATCTGGCGCGAACAATGGTATTATATACGATTGGTATATTCCGATCCCATAGAAATATCTGAAATATAGTCAAAAAGGCAACAATTTCATCGTTGATAAATATGAAAAATGTATTCATCACTTTTTTTAAATAACAATTGAATAAGTAATTAACAACAACTATCTAATTATTAAGTCTTGTTTATATTTAATTATGTCAATCTTACAAATTCTTAAATGACTAGTGGCAAATTAAAATACTACACGTTGTCTGTTAATATTAAAACTACCTAACCTTCAATAAATTGGCATAAAAAAATGCTGCAAATCTTCGTGACACTAATTACGCGTATCATCTGTAAAAATATTAACCTCATGCGCCTAAGGAAGTTTCATTTCAAAAATTCTTAACAGAAAGCTTTATATTGAAGTTAAATAAATAAATAAGGTAAATAAGGTAAGTAGTAGTAGCCAATTAATGTCCCACTGCTGGGCTATAACGCTCTAGAGGTGACTCAAATAAATACAAAACTTTTATCAATAAGGTAGTTTACTGAAAATGTTTAATGAGATCATTCAAAATCTTGGAAGTAACATTTTAATGAAGATTATTAAGACAAGGAATGAATGAATAGATTTAACCTGAATTAAATTGACTTGGTCAAAGATGGCCAAGCCAAAGAGCAGTATGAACAGATCACGACGTTCGTTAAGGGGACAGGAGCTGAAGGAGCACTTATAATACCTATGTCAGCTCAACTTAAATATCCCAATGAGGGAATTCACGTCTCATCCGCGAATGATCCTTCGTTTGACGTTATCAAGCCAACTTATGAGGTTGATAAGCTCCTAGGGGCTGTTGCAGGCGGTTCCGTTCTCCAAGGGGTACTTACTGTTGGAATGGAGATTGAAATGCGGCTCGGATTGGTAAGCAAAGACGCGGATGGAAAGTTGGCTTTTCGAGCCTATTTTCTTGCGAATCGTTTCGTTTTTCGCTGAGCAGGATGCTGGCAAGCTGGCATCTTCGTTAAGTTGGAAGTGTCATATTATCTCCTCCAACATCTTCTGGGTATCCGCACTGAAGGTGACAAAAAGACTGCTAAACTGTTAATGTGCGACCAAAGCTGATTTGTCCAAGATATCACAAGTTCCGTCTGCAC
Source organism: Elymnias hypermnestra (assembly GCA_015832385.1). Taxonomy (NCBI): domain Eukaryota; kingdom Metazoa; phylum Arthropoda; class Insecta; order Lepidoptera; family Nymphalidae; genus Elymnias; species Elymnias hypermnestra. Next base: position 2,036,574 of record JACTOM010000936.1, read on the forward strand.
AGAGATCTGAGAGAAGTCCACTCAAATTTGATATATAGACATGTTTTTTACTTTCTTTGTTGTTGGTCTTTAAAACACATTACTTACAGAAAATCTTAAGTAACACCAAAAGGTTAACGTGTTAACTGATGTCATAGAGCTCAACATAACAGTTCTGGCGTTTGTTCTTGACTTTCCCACAGTCGAATTGTTTCCCTTATCAGACGTATTTCAATCATATTTCTTAAACACTTCTAAGACTGGTTGTAATTAAAAATTTCGACAAAATCTAGTAATTTGGCCATATACCATGATAATACTAAGAAAGGACTAATAATCTAAAGTTTCCGACTGTTTTGAGAGGAACTATTTAGATTATATCAATTATCCACACTTACAGGATGAATGAATGAATTACTTATCAAATGTTTACTCTACGCTGATGATCAAGTAATACTTGCGTCATCCGCTAATGAGCTACAGGAGATGCTAAATATTATGAATGAAGCTTTAAAAGGGAAAGGAATGAAAGTGAATGTAAACAAAACGAAAGTTATGCTTTTTGAACGAGATGAATCTATGATGAATGGCAATATTTTGATAGATGGGGAACAAGTGGAAGAGGTGAAAGAATTTGTATACTTGGGATCTAAATTTACAAAAGATGGAACATGTGAAAGTGATATCGAAAGGAGAGTGAATGCAGGGAATATGGTAAATGGTGCTCTGCATGCTTTTATGAATAGCCAGATGGTGTCTCAAAGGGCTAGACTGGCAGTGCATGCTGGAGTGTTGGTGCCAACACTTATGTATGGTAGTGAAAGTTGGGTATGGCAGAAGAATCACAAAAGTAAAATAAATGCGGTAGAGATGAGAGCGTTGAGAAGCATGAGTGGATTAAAACTGAGTGACAGAGTGAGAAATAGTGTGATAAGAGAACGTTGTGGTATAAAAGAAGACGTAGTGACTAAAATTGAGAAAGGTATGCTTAGATGGTTTGGGCATGTAGAGAGAATGAATGAAAGGAGACTGACAAAAAGGATTTATGAGTCAAGAGTGAATGCGAAAGTTGGAAGGGGAAGACCAAGGCGAACGTTCCTGGACCAAATCCAGGACATTTTAAATAAGGGCCAGGTCAAGAGTACTCTAAACCGACGAACTTGTATGAAAGATTTAATGAGATTGAAAGAAGCGAAGGAGATATGCAAGGATCGTGGCAAATGGAAGGATGTTGTCTCTGCCTACCCCTATGGGAATAAGGCGTGATGCTTTGTATGTATGTATGTACAGGATGAAGGAGTGCACAATGAAGATATTTGATAGAAAAATACGCATAAAAATATATTAAATCAATAAAAAAAACATTATTTACACACGCATACAGAGTATACGAGTACATGTATGCGTATCTGTCAATTGCTGACAATTATGTCAAACGTCATAAGGTTATATCAAAAGAGTTTTTATTGTCAAAAACACTAAAGAGGTTACATTAGAAAATTTATTATGGTGGCTAAGTTTACTTCAAATTTCTGGAATCATACGTAACTTAGTATGCCAGTAGGGCTAACAGCTAAACACAGTTCGAAAAAAAAAAAACTTAGTATTTTTTTTCCTTTCACACCAACCTTTTCTAATTAATCACAACAAAAATATAATTTAGCAAACGATATAAGAGTTCTTGCAAAGAACATAGTTTATTGAGAAGCTTTACATCGTTAAATTAATTAATAAAATAGTTCAATGTTGTTTGTACCCTTTTACTTTACTTTTTTACTGTACGAGTTTTTTTTTGTAGCAAAAACAACTGATTTTTATTATTTTCGAGGGAAACTGACATTTTGAGTGTTGCCATTAATCAAAATATATTTTCTACTAAATCTTTTATATGTTACCAACGCACAAAAATTAAAATCTCACGTAATGTAATGTTTTTGTTAAATTAGTTATTCGTCACACTGGACACTATTAAATTAAGGAATTTTAATAAAAATAATACAAAATTATATTTCTTTTTAATTAAAATTTCATATATTTTGTTTGAGAAGAATTGGCATACTAACAGTGTAGTCTTATAAGAAAGAAAGAAAGAAGGAATATAGAAGCATTTATTCTGTAATGGTGTTACAAACAGTATTCTTAATCTAGCTTTGCAGCGTTACTATCTATAACGCCACCTGGAAAAGATTCACTGCCCAGCAATTGTCTGTGATTTTCAGCTGTAACCCCGATGACGCCACAGCGTGTTGAATATTAAAAAAAAAATACGATGAAAGTGATAACTAACAGTAAAACAAAACAAAACAGTGGGTAAAAATAAAGAAACACTAAATGTATACTAAAATTAATCCAATCTTAATAAAGGGAGAATAAAACATAATTTTTCATCCTGATTCACTCGGCATGATAAACTAAACTTAGTCAATAATAATAATAATAATAATAATAGAAAATAAAAAAAACGATAAATTAGTAGATATAAATGAAAAGACATGATAACTTTAATAATTTCTCATTTAAGGGTAACTGTATACGTTTCTATAATAAACTCCCACAAGACGTTCTAAAGATGTCAATTAATAAATTCAAAGTCTTTGTTAAAAGAAAGTTGATAGAAAAATCGTATTATAAGTTGCAAGATTACCTAGACGATAGAAACGCTTGGGAGTGAACAAATTGCTCTAATTTTAATTAAAATATAGTAAACTAATTTGTTATTGTAATGATGATGGTAAAAAAAAAAACCCGACTGAGTTTGTTGTGGGTTCTTCTCGGATCAGGGCGCGAAGGAACCCTCGTAACTTTAGATTTTAAGCCGATCTTGAGTACCGTCATCAGATGTATATTAGAATCAGAGTGTGGAAAAAAAATATAATTTGACGATTCAAAAGTGCTGTAATATGCCTACTTGAATAAAGATATTTTTGATTTGATTTGAATGTTCAAACTTATAATTTAAATTAATTATGGTCGAATTTCGACCACTGGGCAACTAATAGTGAATAGAAATAGACTCATAGATTGTCACAATTACATTAAACTCAACCATGGCTTGTTAGTTTTCAAATAACAGTGATTGTAGTTACATTAGAAACTGTAGCGAGTTAGAAAGCTGCCATCTGTTTCGATGATTTTACACACTGCCTTATGTAACTCGATATAATTATTTTTAAATTAAAAAGAAAACATTATTGCGCGCACGGAGGCATGTGAAATTTAACAATAAAGTCAGATCTATTTAGAAAATGAGTCCAAAGAGCTGAATTTAATATTCTTTGGTTTTAAATGTAGAGGGAGAAAAAGATAAGAGTATCAAAAACATGTACATATTTCAAATGTCTGTATCTCATCTAAAAATGGTCGTGTTTGAGTTAAACAAAAAGAAAATTGAAGTTTGGAGTTTATAATTTCTAAAAATGTCATTGAATCATGAGAAATGTCCCTTTATTTTTTTTTTCACAGAAAAGTTAACTCAATTAAATTTAAACATACATAGCATCACGCCTCATTCTCTTCGGGGTAGGCAGAGACAACATCCTTCCACTTGCCACGATCCTTGCATATCTCTTTCGCTTCTTTCATTCTCATTAAACCTTTCATACAAGTTACACCTTATTTAAAATGTCCTGGATTTGGTCCAGGAACGTTCGCCTTGATCTTCCCTTTCCAACTTTTGCATTCACTCTTGACTCATACATCCTTTTAGCCAGTCTACTTTCATTCATTCTCTCTACATGCCCAAACCATCTAAGCATACCTTTCTCAATTTTAGTCACTACGTCTTCTTTTATACCACAAGGTTCTCTTATCACACTATTTCCTACTCTGTCACTAATCAAGAAGAATCATCGTGTGACTACATATAAGATATGTTGTTATATCAATATATAATTGTAACCTGTTGGTGTCCTAATAAATAAAAAAAAAAAAGATTAAATGTCTTGCAAAAAAAAACATCCACAAATAAATCTTAATCTTATCTTAAATCTAATTGCAAAATTTATATCGATACGTGAAACTTCTTTAGGCGCATTAGGGTAAAAATTTTACGGATGAAACGAGTGATTAGCGTCACGAAGATGTGCAGCATTTATTATGCTAATTCGTTTGTTAGGTTGGGTAGTTTTAATATTTACAATTGACATATGGCATTTTAATTAGCCACTTCTAATGACAATTAAATTCTTTTTCCCTTTTAAGTATCGGAAATCTAAAGTTTTGGATTTGTATAAATATAAGCAAGACTTAAAAATTACTTTGCCACAGAAGTTTCACTACTGACTTGTGTACTTTGTTGTGTTTAATTTATCTATTTTATGGATTAGACAGAATGTCCGTTTGGTTTCAATTTCGTTTTGTTTTGACCTCGATACGAATATATTTCACCGAGTTATCAGACTTTGCTTAAAAATGAATCATTTTCTCTTTGAACGATGTTACAGAAACCAATAGTCGCACAGAAACATAAACATAACATCACGCCTCATTCCCATAGGGGTAGGCAGAGACAACATCCTTCCACTTGCCACGATCCTCGCATATCTCCTTCGCTTCTTCCATTCTCATTAAACCTTTCATACAAGTTACACCTTATTTAAAATGTCCTGGATTTGGTCCAGGAACGTTCGCCTTGGTTTTCCCCTTCCAACTTTCGCATTCACTCTTGACTCCTAAATCCTTTTTGTCAGTCTCCTTTCGTTCATTCTCTCTAAATGCTGAAACCATCTAAGCATACCTTTCTCAATTTTAGTCACTACGTCTTCTTTTATACCACAACGTTCTCTTATCACACTATTTCTCACTCTGTCACTCAGTTTTAATCCACTCATGCTTCTCAACGCTCTCATCTCTACCGCATTTATTTTACTTTTGTGATTCTTCTGCCATACCCAACTTTCACTACCATACATAAGCTGTAAATCTACTGTACTAACTGTAAATCTCTCTATAAAGTCCTGGGATGATTTTGTCGAAATTATTATTGTTATCCTTAACAACATTGAAATAAATCATAAAAAATAAGAGTTTTAGGGGCCTCCTAGAAAACCACATCTCATATGGACAATATTGAGAAAATGAATGTTTGGTGTGCCTTTTTAAAGGTCATTGAACCTCTAAAAGCAATTTTAACAATACATGTGTTACAAATACATAAATTGCTTTTGTAATAGATAAAACAATATTTAAGTAAATTAACAAGTTACGTTCAAATTTCCAGTAATACAAGAACAAGTTGTGTGCAATATTTGTTAAATAAGAATAATTTAGGGAATAAAACATCGAATATTCTTGTAAATTTGAATAAAAAAAGGGAAACTGGATTAATCCAACAGCGCATGATCGAATTTCAATATACGACAAGAGTAAACAAGATAAGTAAACAAATTACGGTCGAATTTCGACTTATACAGTGCAACATTTGTTAAATTAAAATAATTAGTGAAAAATACATCTCATATTCTGTAATTCAACAATAGGCATGTTTGAAACAGAACAAATATCATATCGACATAAATTAACCAATAGTAAAATAGCTGTGCAATAATTAAAGAAAGAATTACGGTCGAATTTCAATCTCAAAAGACTTAAGTATGTTTGGAACTCATTTTATCCATTTAGGCAAACAATATACGAGATAGGCTAATAGAATTAATAGAATTAGGCAAATAATAACTAAATTAACAAATTACGGTTGAATTTCGAGTAATACAATAAATAGTAGTGTACAATATTCGATAAATTAAAATAACTAGTGAAAAATATATCGAATATTCTTGTAAATTCGAATAAAAAAGGGAAACTGGAGTAATCCAACAATAGGCGTGTCAAAAAACAGAAAAATTTATCCTTTCGCAATAAAATATGAGAAAACGAGGTGTGACGAATTTTAAAATCCGTGACACACTTAAGTTTTTTTTTTTCACAATCAACAATGCCCGTTACCAGGCTACCATAGCGTTATAAGAGGTAGATGACCGCGGCTATACAAACTGTAACCTACAAGTCAATATACACTTTAACACAGTACAATAAGGTTTATTTTCCAAGTATTGTTTTACATTAAGTAGCGTTCTGCTTAAAGATTATTCAATAAACATAATTGAACTGGATCAAACGAAGAAAACGAAGCAATCAGTCGATTCAAGGCCAGACGATTGAATCGAATGGGGTTATCAGGGTATACATACAACGTTTAACTTCCGTTTTTATTAATAGTTGATGGATGATTACCATCAAATCAAATCAAAATATTCTTTATTCAAGTAGGCTCAAAAAGCACTTTTGAATCGTCAGTAGTCTGTCCGTTGGTAACAAATCTACCACCGGTTCGGAAAGTTGATTCCGCTGAGAAGAAACCGGCAAGAAACTCAACGGTTACTCTTTTAAAGATAGTTTTGTATGCTACAATGTGTAATATATTGTTTCTGTGAGCAACTGGAATCAAATCCAAACATTTCTATCGCTTTAAAATATGATGTGTCCCTATGTACGAGGTAAAGTTTCACACTGCAATCAGATTTTTATGTTGTTTAATGAACTTACTAGAACGCTCTGCTGAATAGTTTTTGTAGATCCGAATAGACCTTTCTTAATATGGACCAACGATATAGGAACCGACGTGATAACGTGTTATAAAGCACTGGGTTTACGACCTGCAAAGTATGACTCATCGTAGCGAGCGATGGAGATGCGCGATCGGCCTAACTCCATTGTTTAAAACAACAACAATTTCTCATTAATGTTGTTATGTAAATATATCACTTTTATTACACATTTTTCAATTACCTACGACTGACGCTATTCAGAAAGTTCACCACAAGCTAATCAAAAGATATAACAGGAAAATTCATATTTGTATATCAGTAAAGAAATAAATAACTACCCACCATAAGACAAGTTTGAGGTCCCTCTGGGTAATGGTCCATAGAGAGCTTGTAGCTTATGTAGAGGAGGCTTCTGAGGTCATCCGGCGTCACCACGCCCTCTTCCGGCTCGGAACTGAACATTCTGTTAAACAATGACATGAAATAGTTTAGTGTCCTAAAATACTACACACAAGTAGCTTTGCTTTATATATTATCATCAACCAATTGTTTGCCACTTCCATCCATTATTAGTATATAAGACTCACATTTAAAATAATTAGAATTGTATAAACACATAGAAAGAGAAAAAAAGGNCCGTCACATCGGACTATGAGAGTGAAGGAATAGAGAGTGCACTTGTGTACTATGCCTGCCAATCCGCAGTGGAGCAGCGTGGTGGGTCTATGCTCTAAAAACCCTCTCTCATATTAGCGAGGAGGCCTGTGCCCAGCAGTGGGACGTTAATGGGCTGCAACTTACCTTACCTTTTTAAAGTTATTGTTTAGTATTATTTTAAATTATAAACTTAAGTGAATAAATAGTTTTTAACAAAAAGGACAAGTGTGTTTAACTGCCACATAACACCCATAACAGGATAGCCTTCCACTCCTTAGTTTATATAGAGAAGGATAATATATTTTAAAAATTATGAGACATCAAATCAGTAAAAAAAAACACATTATATACACTTCCATTGATTAAGTATCTGTCAATCGCAGACAGTTATGTTAAACGTATGAGGTTACATCAAAAGAGTTTTTATTGTCACAAACACTAAGGAGGTCACATTAGAAAAGTTACTATGCTAAATAAGTTTACTTTAAATTTTTGATGTTCTATGTAACTTTGTTAATTTGAAAATGAAACTAAATTTTTACGGATGAAACGCATGATTAGCGTCACTAAGATGTGCAGCGTTTTTTTGCAAATTCTTTGGAAAGTTAGGCAGTTTTAATATTTACAAATAATATGTGGCATTTTAATTTGACTGCCTCATTGGTCTAGTGGTTAGCATGTTCGACTACAAACATGAGGTCCTGGGTTCGAGTTCCGGGTCGGGCCAGTGCGAAATCGATATTGAGTTTTCTATTAAGATTTTCTCAATATTTGCCCGAAGTTGGGAAAAAGTTGGCGGTTTGATCCACCCCCGTGCCTTGGGGAGTACGTTAAGCCGTCGGTCCTGCGCCTGATCTCTCTCCGGTTGTGTCGGATTCCCGTCACGTCGGACTATGAGAGTGAAGGAATAGAGAGTACACTTGTATACTATGCCTGCCAATCCGCAGTGGAGCAGCGTGGTCGTGATGGGTCTATATGAGAGAAGAGGCCTGTGCCCAGCAGTGGGATGGGCCGATAATGGGCTGCTACTTACCTTATTTACTTTAATTTACCATTCGTCGTTTAATCACTTAATATACTACTTATTCTCTTTTCTAAATTTTATTTTGTATAAATATATGAACAAGACTTAAAATTTGTTTGCCAAAGAAGTTTCACTTCTAGCTTCGTAGGCACGCACTACAAGGGGGTATAAGAAATATAACACAGGGGAATGAAGGAACATTTTGTTTTATTGCTGACAGATTAGCACTTGACTGTAATCTCACCTCATGGTAAGTGATGATACAGTCTACGATGGAAGCGCGCTGATCTAGGTAAGAGGCGATACACTCGTTACGGTTTCTACACAGCATTGTACCGGAAAATAAATCTCTTTGTTTGGCGGTACGTTTTTGCTGGTAGGGTGGTAACTAGCCGTGTCCGAAGCCTCCCATCAGTCCAGACTCAGACAAATTAGAAAATACAATTTCCGAAATTCGTCCTACCGAGGATCGAACCCGGGACCTCCGGGAATACTCACACATTTGCCTAGTGAAAGTTCTTAGTTTGTATCAACGTTAGTATTACTTAACCTACAAATTAGTGAGCGACTCTAAAAGTTCTATTTATTTTGGTTAACCTCAGAACCTCTATATCCTCTCATATGTATGTCTATTTCTATAGTAACACCGCCTACCTTCTCTCTCTTCTTTGACTGTCTCCCTAACCGCTAGGGTTGTCTGGAAGAGATCGCTATTTAGCGATAAGACCGCCCTGTTGCACACTAAATTGTTAGCGATCATGATTGTTTTATTTGTGGCTTGCTATTAAATGACTATATTTTGTTTACATACACAACATCCGGTTTAATGCAGTCCGGAAATTCTCAAATTTAAGAAGTCGTCGTTTTCACGATGACTGTGATTGGTGGATTTATTATTTTGAGTGGGGCGTTTGGTATAAGAGGGGTAGCACAGGGGAATGAAGCAATATTCACCTAGTGTCAGTTGTTAGTTTGTATCGACGATATTGTGTTTTAAGTCATTCAAAGTATGTAATATAATAATGAAGAATATGAGAATAGTAATACTTAAACTGAAAGTAAGTAAGTAGCAGCCCATTAACGTCCCACTGCTGGGCACAGGCCTCCTCACTCCGAGGAGCGAGGTTTTTAGAGCATAGACCCACCACGCTGCTCTAGTGCGGATTGGCAGGCATAGTACACAAGTGCACTCTCTATTCCTTCACTCTCATAGTCCGATGTGACGGCAATCCGACACGACCGGAGAGAGATCAGGCGCAGGACCGACGGCTTAACGTGCTCTCCGAGGCACGGGGGTGGATTACACCGCCATCTTCCCAACTTCGGGCAAATATTGAGAAAATCTTAATAGAAAACTCAATATTAATTTTTGAATTGGCCCGACCTGGGACTCGAACCCAGGACCTCATGTCTGTAGTCGAACATACTAACCACTAGACCAATGAGGCAGTCTAACCTGGTAACCTGAAAATTAGTGTATTATTCTTTTGTCCTATTTTTTGTGGAGTATTCTATCTATCTAACCTCAATAAGGTTCAGAGTCGTACTTTAAATTAATTTTGGTCGAATTTCGACTGCTCGACGACTAGTGGTCGATAAATACTATACTCGGTGGCCATTGGATGTCAGAGGAGTGTATCTAGCCACTTGTCCCATACAAGCGCCGTGTTGTCACGTTTGTTGACATAACTCTGCGTACACATCGCCGCTCGGAACCGGTACTTGATAACTCGGCATTTGTTTAATAGCCCGCCGAGGAGATTGGAGATACGCCATAGGTGCAATGACATAAAGGAAACATCACTTGTATTAAACATCGAGCAGTCTACACTAATATAAAGAGGAAAGATTTGTATTTTTGTATGTAACGAATAAACTCAAAAAGTACTGGACCGATTTTAATAATACATTTTTCATTAGAAAGCTACATTATCACTGAGTAACATAGGCTATATTTAGTACTAGATTACTATAGAAATCTTTAGAAATTCCTATTAAAACCAACCGAAGGCATAAAATGTCTTTCATCGCATACGCTGTGAAGAGTATTAATAATAGGACCAAAAAATGTTCGACAATATTATAGAATATATCAATATCTACAAAAAACTTACAAGACCATATGTCTAACTATTGTAGTTACGTCACTATAACTACTTTTTTACATTTAACAAATTGATAGAAATGCCGATCAAAATCAGACCGTGTTATCCATACCATTTATAAATGTTTATCTAAATAAATAATTTAATATTCAAGACTGTCACAATACCTGATGATTGCTTTTGAATTATTGAAATCGGATATTCCATTCAAAAGATATCATGGAATTAAAATAAAAATACATACCAGCGGCGGTCGCCACGCAGCGCATCGAGTAACTAACTCGACGAGAGAGGGGCAGCGCGGGAGAAGAGGGGGCGAGCGACATTGAATATTTCGAGTTTTTTTAACACATTTTTATGCTTCACTTAAAAAGTCATGGTCGTTTTAATTATCATGCTTATAACGTGCGAAGCCGGGACGTACCGCTATTAAAATATACAGAAAAAACCGGCGACATGGTATGTCGATACGCGGGTCAACGTTATATTTAAATTATAACATTAAGAATTGCTAGACTGACAAAAAGGATATATGAGTCAAGAGTGGTTGGGAAAATTGGAAGGGGAAGACAAGGCCAACGTTCCTGGACCAAATCCAGGACATTTTAAATAAGGGCCAGGTTAAGTGTACTCTAAACTGACGAACTTGTTGAATTGCAAAATATTCTTTAGTCAAGTAGGCTTAAAAAGCACTGATGTATACTCTGTAATCTATATCTATCACCGGTGCTGAAAGTTGAATCTGCTGAGGAGAAATCGGCAAGAAACTCAACGGTTTCATGTACAACTGGAGTCAAGTCCAAACATTTTTCTCACTTAGAGGCAAACCTAGAAGTGATTCGGGTATCTTATTAAAAATGGGTATGTGCAAGCTGACAAATGATTTAGGAAACTTCTTCACTCCGAAATATGGCATTAAAAGTTTGTTATTATTTCTTGTGTTAAAATTGTGTGTATGAATGGTTTAATGAGAATGAAAGAAGCGAAGGAGATATGCAAGGATCGTGGAAAGTGGAAGGACGTGGAGTCTGCCTACCCCGAAGGACGTTGGCGGTGTCCTCCACCCCCTTGCTTAGGACAGCAAGTTAACCCGTAGGTCTTGCGTCTAATTTCTCTGCGGTCGTGTCGGATTGCCATCACATCCCACTATGAGAGTGAAAGAATAGAGAGTGCACTAATGTACTATGCCTGACAACAAGCAGTAAAACAGAATGGTAGGGGTCTATGCTCTAAAAACCTCCTCTCCTATGAGTGAGGAGACCTGTGCCAAGCAGTAGAACGTTAATAAGCTGGTACTTACCTTTTCTACCTGAATACAATGAATTAACGTGTACTGATAAAAAAAATGCGCGCGTACAAAGTACACATGTCAGAAGTAAAACTTCTTTGGCAAACAAATTTTTAAGTCTTGTTTATAATAGGCTTACCGGAAAGTTCTGTCCGCTTCGGTTACAATCAGTTTCAAGAACATGTTAGAGCAAGATTCTTTTTTGACAACACCACATCATATGAGATTGCGGAGAGGGTTGATTCAGCTCAACAAACCATTTCCGACCTTATTGGGAAACTATGATTTGTGTGGATGTATACGAGGTGGGGTCCAACTCGGTTGGGCTGCGTTCGGGAAGCTACGCCAGATATTTTCGTCCGATAACCCTCAGTGTTGCCAGTGATGACTTACGGTTCTGAGACGTGGTTGCTGACGATGGGCCTCATGCGGAAGCTCAGAGTCAATCAGCTTGCGATAGAGAGGGCTATGCTCGGAGTTTCTCTACGTCATCGAATCAGAAATGAAGAGATCCGTAGTAGAACCAAAATCACTGACATAGTCCTACGAATCGCGAACCTAAAGTGGCAATGGACGGGCCACATAGTCCGAAGGACCGATGGATGTTGGGGCTGAAGGTGGTGTAGCGACCCCCCACAAGGCGGACCGACAACATCAAGAGGGTCGCCGGTAGCCGCTGGAGGCAGGCCAGGCAGCGCAAGATTTGGCCTTGTGGACGTCATTACGTGAGATCTATGTCCAGCAGTGGACGTCCATCGGTGGAAGCGACGACGACGACGACGATGCGAGGTGGGTGCTACACAAGTTAAGTGAGAAGAATTTGAATGATCGAATCATCACATGCACAGCTCTGCACGCAACAAAACCGAACCCTTCTTAGACCGGATCATAACTGGGGATGAAAAGTGGATTACTTATGAAAACATTATAAGAAAAAGGGCATATTGTGAACCCGGAAAACCTGCCCCCTCTACATCTATACCGAAGTTGAGCCTGAACAAGAGAATGTTGTGTATCTGGTGTGACATTCGATGACCAATACACTTTGAGCTGAAACCAAACGAAGGGCTAAATTCGGAGAGGTACTGTCAGCAATTGGATAAATTAAAAACAGCACTCCAAGAAAAGAGGCCGGTGATTTTGAATAGGAAGGACATCATACTGCTTCGTGACAATGCTAGGCTACATGCTGCTTTGGGGACTCGTCAGAAAGTCGCAGAGCTAGGCTGGGAAGTTCTATCGCATCCACCATACTCCCCAGACAAGCTCTGGTTCAATTTATGGCCTCTAGAGATAGGACATATTTAAAAAATGGGATATACAAATTGCCATCACACTAACAAGGAGTCATAAATAATGATGGCAATTATAATATTTAATCAAGTTTATTCTAACAACTTTCCGGTAGACCTATTATTTTTACAAATCTAAAAAAAGGGAGGGAAAGGGAACATATGTTAGGAATTTAACGAATTTAAATCTCATTAAAATATGAATAGCGTCGAAAGGTAAATTAAAATGCCACGTGTTATCAGAACCACTTTTTTTTTCTCGCTGGCAAATGCTTTATGCACGCCGGATGAAGTGTAAACATCCGGGAGTGTGGGACTCGCTGGTCGTACCAGGATACCCACTAAATCCCGTCGGAACCCTCTTCATCCAGGTGTTGGGGTCCAGATGTTCGCTGGCGCATTCAGCTCTGGCGCCCCGGATAAATCCGAGTTAAAGGTTTAGTTTAGCGCCTTCTAGCGCTCCCCCCCCCCTCCTCCGGCGAGAGGGAGTAGCGTCTGCCATAACCTCCCTTTGCCTGTTTAGTGACTCCTTCTGCAAGATGAACGCTGGCGCCATCTTTGTGTCGGCGTGGGGGCAGAGTCAATAAGTGGCAGTCCGGGCCGTCTCTCGGCAGTTATCGAGTGGCGGTCGGCCGGAGTGGTCGACTATTGAAACTGTCGCGTTCCTAGCTATTAGTGTTAATGAGTTTGTGTAAATTAATATCGAGAACATTAAGTGATTGAACATTATAATCCGAGTTAATTAATAAAGTGTTTGATTGCACCAACATTACCCATGAACGCCCACAGAATAAGAAATTAAATAATGGTACCAATTCATAACGATGTCGGCGGAGAACCCTACGCCCCTGTGCTTTATGCTTCTCCGTTCTCTGTTATTCTCCGACATATATTTTTTTACAGAATTAGAAGGTGAAACGAGCATAGAGTTCAACAATATTTGCAGAAACAATGCGAGTTAAGAGGGCTAAGAAATTTTGTCAATCCTTTCCCATTTCAATGCCTTGGACTTCCGCAAAGCAGAAATATAAAGTAACTAATTATCTAATGTTGTTGTTATTTGGTTTAATACAATTTCTGATAAGATTTTGTCTGTTTCTTATATTAAATGATGTGGAATGATATTTTACATACGATCACAATAAATTTTCGAATATGTAGACAGTACATCATTATTTTCACTGCTCTATATCTTTCTATAGGGTTTTCTATTAAAAGGTTTTGTATTGATATAAAAAACGAATATATTTTAAGACAAATCAATGGATATTCATTTCGTTATATAGACAAAGGTATACAATTTACGATGGATAATAATAACAGCCAAATGACCGCTGCCGCTACACCAGCAGCACCATAACTTTATCACGAAATTTGCCATGATCAATAATCAACCGCGATATTGGACTAAGATTAATGATTTTTTATGTCTGGAATCGGAAGATATTGGTGTATACGACGTTCGATTACAACAGGACGGAGTTAAGTGTCACATAAGCAATGAAAGAATCGTTATTATACTAGAAAATTTCCTCGACGTGTTATTTCTCGCAAATGGTCCGCAAGATCTTGTGATTTAACTCCTATAGACTTTTTTCTTTAGGGCCACGTGAAAGATAAAGCCCATGCATATGCTTCACACTGGATTTATACATTAAACAAGGTATTCGTGAAGTCTGGGCACGTAGAGAGAATGAATGAAAGGAGACTGACAAAAAGGATTATGAGTCAAGAGTGACTGGGATAGTTGGAAAGGGAAGACCAAGGCGAACGTTCCAGGACCAAACCCAGGACATTTTAAATAAGGGCCAGGTCAAGAGTACTCTAAGTCGACGAACTTGTATGAAAGGTTTAATGAGAATGAAAGAAACCAAGGTGATATGTAAGGATCGTGGCAAGTGNTCATCATAGATTCATCTCGTTCAAAAAGCATAACTTTCGTTTTGTTTACATTCACTTTCATTCCTTTCATTCCTTTAAGTAATACTATTCTCATATTCTTCATTATTATATTATATACTTTGAATGACTTAAAACACAATACTATCGTTGATACAGCCTAAGAACTGTCACAGGCGAATATTGCTTCATTCCCCTGTGCTACCCCTCTTATACCAAACGCCCCACTCAAAATAATAAGTCCACCAATCACAGTCGTCGTGAAAGCGACGAATTCTATGTTTCACTGATATAAAAATCAAATAACAATCATGATCGCTAACAGTATAGTTGTTTGCTTATGAAAACTATAGGGATGTATTTTACATTCTAACTGGTAAAGGAAAAGGTAATGAAGTAATCAGAAGTCATAACAATTAAATATGTGGTAAAGAAAGTCATAGCGTTTAAATCGAGATATATTTCACAATTAAAAAATCCTCAATTATCTATTGTTCAATATGGCCTGATTAAAAAAAAAGTAATAATTATATAGCAGTTCAAAGAACAAACGCGAATTGAAATTATTCAATGGCATTTCCGGCATATAACGAACTGTATTGAAAAAGCGCTCTTGAAACAAAAGCAACATATAATTGTAGGCTCTATAGAAATCCCATGTGAAAATTTGTAGAGAACCTCCTTTGTCTGCAAAGTAATGTGCTGCTGACACTGTTTTTATGATGTACTAGTTTCTATGACGATTACTAACGCCATCTATATAAAACGAACAGTAACCCTGCTGCTATAGCGTCGCCTAATCGTGACACCAGGATGCCCAACGTGGAGGTGTTCTTTCGAACGTCGGCGAGGAGTGCGTCTTGCCACGAGGACGAATCCCTACACACACACCTCCATGACATTGTCAGCCAGTATCCTAGATATGAAAGCACTGAGGTTCCACTATCCCGTGAATTCCAGCTGTCACCACCACTGGGTGTATGGCAGTAGCGACACCCGGATTGGACAATATACTGGACTGACTTGGAGCACGCTGGGAGATGCCTTGACGCATCCCTTTCAGACAAAATATAAACGGGAATGTGGGACCCGCTTGCAGTAAGCCATAACAACCACTAAAACCCAGTGACTCCTGCCTATCCTTTAGTGGAGTGCCAGAGGGTCGGTTGACGCGATCTACCCTGGTACTCCGGGTACTCCCTCTGGGAATCTAGGAAGGGGATTGGAGAAGCGAAAATCCTGCGGTGGAGAAGAGGAGTGCCTATAGAGTCCTCTGCCTTTCATGTGCCTCCTTGAGCGGAATAACAGCAATGAGACCACTGCCCTCAACTCCCTTTCGACAGTGAGCATTGCGCCAACTACACCGTCTAACGAAAGTTTCTCACGCCGGGCAGTCTACTAGAGCGTTCTGCACCGAATTAATAGGCGTTTCCTCTCGGCGAACAATCTGATGCAGATGCTTGCCGAAACAACCATGTCCGGTCAGCATCTGCGCCAGCCTGTAATAAAGATATACGTGCCCCTAGACAACCAATTCTCTAGGTAAAGACGGATCTCCCCCACCGTAACCAGACCCGCCGTTAGAGATCTCATGTGCATGCGCAATATGGCTATAATCGCACCTGGTGTTTACTGTAGATGTTACCTATGGTAGACAGCGTTTGCCCAAGAGGTGCATATTCACCCTGACTGAAAAACTACAGGGATTATAGGAGTCCGGGAATACTGAAGCTAGTAAGGTATTTATGGCGCGGATTAGAAACGACTGGTTACATTGTTTGGTGTGGACTCGTGGGCCGTCAGTCACGAACAGATGCCAATCGATTCTGTGTCTGGATGTTCTGAAGTAAAGGAACGACGGAGGAACAAGGTTATATAGGTGCTGGGCACACTCATCAAATATATGTGGGAACTAACTCGAATGGTTTCAGGTAAAGAAGGTTACCAAGCCAGAGAAAGATACCCAAGCAAGGAGGCATTGCCTTGGTATCTTATCTCCAAGCAGTTGAGAAGAACCCAAGAAGAAGAACGTCACCAATGTGATTCCTAACCTCCAACTATGTCTAATTAGACGATGGTCTTTCTGACGCATTGGTGCGAGTACTGGCTTCGCTAGCAGAGGTCCCGGGTTTCGGGTGAATTTAGGAAATTGCATTTTCTAATTTGTCTGAGCTTCGGCTGTGGCATAAAAAGTTATAATATCCATACGCTTACAGTTGTTGAAACTTCTATGTAGACATTTGCGTACCTGAAAATAAAAGAAAATACCCGTCATTACAACATACAAGGCAAGCGTATTACTTTTGATAATATTTAATATCCGGATACCACCAAATTGTACAATAAATATCAGACGAAGCCACAGCAAAATCTAGTCAAGTTAAACTAGTATTTTATTTAATGTTCTCATACTAAAATCTGTAAAAATTGTAGCTAAAAGTTGTTCTAAACCATCTTGAAGGTCGTTAAGTTTATTATCATCACATGTTACTAATTACATACATATAAAGCCGATCGCTCGAATTGAAGACATTAATGCGCGAGCTGTCGTACAGTTCGGACGTATTCAAGACACTATTACTCTATTCGGACTAAGTATGTTGCTGTATATGTAATTAAAAAAATAATTTTCATCTAAATTAAATAGTTTACATTTATTTTATAATGATGATAATATAAAGAAGGATACTTGACTAAGTTTGCTATGGATTCTTAGAGACTCGCGTACCATTCGATTTTAAATCATATATTTGACTTGAAAAAGCCAATTTGAATAATTAAAATTTGAATAAAAAACATGCACATCAATGGTGAGAAAACTCGATATAAAACTCGTGTTTTTAACATTAATCTTTATTAATATAATGAGAAACAAGCAATAAATTTCCTGTATATGCCATTCTGCACGCCAATAAATCAAATATCTCGTTAATTTATACCGGTTATCAATCACCGGCATTCATCAGCGAGATTTTAACGAGATGCCGCATTTTGTTATAAATATCGCAATTCGTAATAGCTGGTATTGTTTATGAATGTGAAATTAATTGAAAACCCTGAGGTTTTTAAGGAGAAACTTATTATAGAACGGTAGGGAATGAAACGAGTGTCCTTTAGACCTCACGACTGAAGTAAAACAATGGTATTACTAATATTATATTATACTAGCGGTATGTCCCGGCTTCGCACGGGTAGAAATAAATAGGTACAGATATTTACGTTATAAGCATGATAATTAAAAGGACTATGAATTGACGAATATTATGAAAAAGTAGCTCTGAAAAGAACTTTTTAAGTGAAGCATAAAAATATTTAAAAAAAACTCGAAATATTCAATGTCGCACCCCCTTCTCCCGTCGAGTTAGTTACTCGATGCGCTGCGTGGCGGCCGCCGCCGGCATATATTTTTATTTTAATTTAATGATATCTTTTGAATGGAATATCCGATTTCAATAATTCAAAAAGCAATCATCAGGTATTAAGACAGTCTTGAATATGAAACTATTTATTTGGATAAAAATGTATAAATGGTATGGATAACACGGTCTGATTTTGATCGGCATTTCTATCAATTTGTTAAATATAAAAAAGTAGTTATAGTGACGTAACTACAATAGTTAGACATATGGTCTCGCGAAGTTTTTTGTAGATGTTGATATATTATATAATATTGTCGAACATTTTTTTGTCCTATCATTAATACTCTTCACAGCGTATGCGATGAAAGACATTTTATGGCTATCTTTTTACACCTTCGGTTGGTTTTAACAGGAATTTCTAAAGATTTCTATATTAATCTAGTACTAAATACAGCCTATGTCATTCAGTGATAATCTAGCTTTCTAATGAAAAAAGAATTATTAAAATCGGTCCAGTACTTTTGAATTTATTTGAAATCTTTCCTCTTTATAATATTAGTATAGATAAGTAACTCACAAATAGTCTAGAACCTTACAAAGGACATAGGCATAGACATTATTAATGTGAAAACACGATGGAAAGGTAAGAAATATCATCATTGTTAATATGTTAATTGTGATAAAAACGCAGGTGGCAATGCCATACTTTCGTCCCGTGGTGTGTATAGAATTTTCCATCAGACCAGAATCAAACATTCCGGACCGGAAATAAAGTTAGATATCCGTTTGAGTCCTTTTTTATAACGCAGTAATCTGTCTCCGCTTGGTTAACAGAAATTTGCGTCGATTGCCCCGCGGGTAGAATGACGCTAAAGTGGCTCTTGGGACTATATTTGCGAATAGTTAAACTATACCATGATATGTTTTGTTTATTAAATTAAGACTCTGGACACGTTGCGCTAAATTTTCAGATAGTAAAAAAAGGCAGGCATGTATTTATAGCCTCATATCTTATAAATTAAAATTTACCAAATAATAACTAATCACAAAAATACTCTTTTTTTTTATTGCTGACAGATTAGCGCTTGACTGTGATCTCACCTGATGGTAAGTGATGATACAGTCTAAAATGGAAGCGCGCTAATCTGTTAAGAGGCGATATACCCCTTACGGTTTCTACACAGCATCGTACCGGAACACAAATCTCTTTGTTTGGCGGTACGTTTTTGCTGGTAGGGTGGTAACTAGCCACGGCCGAAGCCTCCCACCAGTCCAGACTCAGACAAATTAGAAAATACAATTTCCTAAATTCGTCCTACCGGGGATCGAACCCGGGACCTCCGCTAGCAAAGCGAATACTCGCACCACTGCGCCAGCGAGGCCGTCGGATACTTAACGAACTTCGACGCGACATCCATACCGTTAGTAACGGTGAGTTTGTAACTGATTTATTTTTTGTTTTTTTCTATTGTCTGATGTTATCTCTATGCATATTGTTTTATGGCGGTTAACAAGAAGCGAAATAGATAATGCGCATTATGACTTAAAAAGAAAAAGATGCGTATATAACCGATTGCCCGATTTGAGACACTACTATGGCATTATGTCAACTACCAGTTGACACGGGCGATTACAATTAATAAAATTTAGATATGTAATTAAAACAATAATTTCTAATGAGTCGTAAGAAGAATTAAGTGAATTACAAATTTTGTTGACGCAGAAAAACAAACCGTTAAATGTTTTGAAATATAAAACAAGCGCGCATGCGTCGTATGAGGCATGTGCACTAAACTGCGCATTTATTTAATCGTAAAGCGATGTAGCACTTATATTACTCAATATATCAGTGTATTTGTATCAACGAATAGACTGCTGATGATTCAAAAGTGCCCTTTTAGTCTACTTGAATAAAGACTTGTAATTTTGATTGTCTTTTAAGGTGGACTCACTATAACCTTATTTTGAGCAACCAAATTTCATCTCTCTCTTGTGTTATATGGAGAAATTATAAAAAATCATAAATTTTATGTTAATTTAACGAATTAAAAATGCAAATAAGGATAATATATCATTAAAATTTTTTGACAAGCAATTAACATCGCGTATTATGTGCGGAATGAAGTACTATAAATTCAAATTTAATGGCCCTGGTTCGGTATTGGTATATCAATTTTATTGCTGACAGGTTAGCGTTTGACTGTGATCATACCTGATGGTAAGTGATGATACAATTTAAGATGTAAGTTGAGGTAAGAGGCAACTTACCTCTTATGGTATCTACACAGCATCGTGCCGGAACACAAATCCCTTGCTTTGCGACAGCGAGGCCGTCAATTTCTTTTTTAAATCTCTGATATCTTCTAAAATATCCATTTTAATAATATGCTGTTCAGAGTAATTTTAATCTACATGAAATATACAATATATGTAACGTATTAAATTGTATAAGTAATAATACTGTATTGTAGAAAATGGCTTGGTAAATAACACATTTTTTTCTAATATGTTAACGATAGAAATGGTTACTGTGGGTTATCCTTTAGAGATAAACACATAGTGTTGTTGACTTTTTTATAGATCCTTTCAAGATATACAATTTCTTAGTACATTAATTTGATCTATCTCGTAAAGTTTAGCCAGCGTTTGCTATTTAAACGCACAATAATATATTTGTTATGTCACATTACAAATCTTTGCTTTTTTTGGGTTTTCTGTACTATAATATATATGGATTACAGATAAAAACCTTCCTCTTGAACCACTCTATCTATTGATGTATAAAATTGAATTAAAATACGTTAAATAAATTACAAGATTTAAGCGAAAAGATAGCGGTAGCGACATAATTTTATACTACGTAAGGATAAAGATGCTAACTCTAACGTGCTATATAAAATAAAATATTAACACAAATACAATATGAGAAGGTAATTAAATAAACAATTATCGCGTGTATTTGTATAAGATAATAACAATTACAAAAGATTATTAGGCAATGACGGTGTGAAGTTGTTTTGTCATCCATTATACAAACGTTATGAATAACCACTGGGGCGAATACGGGTCAAACGTATTATGTTCTTACTCGTATGCTTACATAACTAATTGTCATTGAGTTCATTGGTATGTGGTTAGCTTTATAAGTCTAGGGACATGGTCCTGAGTTCGAGTCCCAAATTGTTATTGAGTTTTCTGTTAAGAAGAGCCACGAAGAGCACGTTAAACCATCTGTCCTGAACCTGATCTCTTTTAAGTCGTGTCAGATTACCGTCACATCTCACTATGATAGTGAAAGACTCCTTTCCCCCAGGAGATGCTTATGGACAGCAGTGGGACGTTAATAGGCCCACTTGCCTTACCTTAACTAAAATAAAAGCCATAGCAAAAGGCATGGGATTCCATTTATATAAAGATAGTTGGGTGGTTGAATATACTTTCCATCATTGGGATTTTCCATGAGGAAATTCGCATATCCTGAGAGTCATTCTGGGGAATGTATAGCCTGAAAGCACGCAGTGGAGCAGCGTTATAGGTCTATGCTCTAAAAACCTTCACTCTTATAAGTGAGAAGGCACGTGCCCAGCTGTAGGACGTAAATCGACTGCTACTTAGTTAGTTTGTTAGTAGCAGCCCATTAACGTCCCACTCCTAGGCACAAGCCTCCTCACTCCGAGGAGCGAGGGTTTTTAGAGCATAGACCCACCAATCTGCTCCACTGTGGATTGGCAGGCATAGTACACAAGTGCACTCTCTATTCCTTCACTCTCATAGTCTGATGTGACGGGAATCTGACACGACCGAAGAGAGAGGTCAGGCGCAGGACCGACGGTCAACGTGCTCTCCGAGGCACGGAGTTGGATCACATCGCCAAATTTTTTTCAACTTCGGGTAAATATTAAGAAAATCCAATAGACAACTCAATATCGATTTCGAATTGGCCTAACCAAGGACTCAAACCCTCAGGACCTCATGTCTGTAGTCGAACATGCTAACCGCTAGACCAATGAGGCAGTTCACTGCTACTTACTTTATTATAAAAGGTTATATGGCAAAATGGTGAGACGTGAGTATCCTTTTCTAGAGAAGTCACAGGGTCTGCCCCTGGACACAATTAAGTTTCCATTTATATAAAGAAAGTTGGGTAATTGAATATACTTTCGAATACATCATTGGGCTGTTCCATAAAAGATAGCATCATGAGGAAATCCGCATATCCTGAGAGTCATTCTGGGGAATGTATATCCTGAAAACACACAGTGAATCAACGTAATAGGTCTATGCTCTAAAAACCCTCACTCTTATAATTGAGAAGGCATGTGCCCAGCTATGGACTGCTATACACATTATTATAAAAGGTTATATGGCATAATGGTGAGACGTGAGTATCTTTTTCTAGGGAAGTCCCTGGGTCTGCCCCAATTAAGCTGACACAATTAAGTTTCCATTTATATAAAGAAAGTTGGGTAATTCTTTCATCCTGGGGAATGTATAGCCTGAAAATACGCAGAGGAGCAGCAAGGTCGGTGCTCTAAAACCTCCCTCTCTTATGAGTGAAGAGGTCTGTGTCCAGGAGTGGGACGTTAATGAGCTGCCTATATACCTTACCTGAACTTATATAAAAGCCTATATTGCATGGTGGTAAGATGCGATGATTCTTATTCAGAGAAGTCACGGATTCGGACTCTGTTTCGATGTATACAAAGAAAGTTGGATGATTTATTGTTTTTTCCAATATATTATTAGGATTTTGGTCTATGCTCTAAAATCTCTCTCTCTCTCTCTTATGACTGTTGTTGTTTGTACCCAGCATTGGGACTTTAATAGATTGCTATTCACCCCCTTAATGAACCCACGTAGTCGTTTTTAGAACATAAAATTAATATAGACAGTTATCCTTAAAATACATAAACGATATTCAAGACTTCTTTGTGTTAGACTATAAATTATTTGGTGGCAACACTGACAGCTCTAAAATATTGTAAATTATTGAGTAATACAGTGGCAACACTTTAAATTTCCAAAAACTTTGTGCATTGTCAAATTACAAGAGTTTTTCTGCGTAAAGCAGAACGAAAAGCTCGTGTGGTTGTTTTAAGAGAAATAGTGCAAAATCGTGACAATCCAAATTGTGAAGTAATTATTGGTGCAGTACAAGTTGTGTATCTTTAAATAGTGAAGTGAATAAAAGTTATTAGTTAATATGAGTTGGAGTCTTTCTAATGTGGAGAGTTCATTGTTTTCTTACACCTTAAAGAAATTTGGCAGCGTTTTCGATGAAAGCTTCCAGGCTTGATTTTGAAAGACACTTCCAGATTATATTTTACCAATTTACGGGAAACCTTGGCAAGTTATATAAATAAACGTGAAATACATACATAGCATCACGTCTCATTCCCATAGGGGTAGGCAGAGACAACATCCTTCCACTTGCCACGATCCTTGCATATCTCCTTCGCATCTTTCATTCTCATTAAACCTTTCATACAAGTTCGTCGGTTTAGAGTACTCTTGACCTGGCCCTTATTTAAAATGTCCTGGATTTGGTCCAGGAACGTTCGCCTTGGTCTTCCCCTTCCAACTTTCGCATTCACTCTTGACTCATAAATCCTTTTTGTCAGTCTCCTTTCATTCATTCTCTCTACATGCCCAAACCATCTAAGCATACCTTTTTCAATTTTAGTCACTACGTCTTCTTTTATACCACAACGTTCTCTTATCACACTATTTCTTACTCTGTCACTCAGTTTTAATCCACTCATGCTTCTCAACGCTCTCATCTCTACCGCATTTATTTTACTTTTGTGATTCTTCTGCCATACCCAACTTTCACTACCATACATAAGTGTTGGCACCAACACTCCAGCATGCACTGCCAGTCTAGCCCTTTGAGACACCATCTGGCTATTCATAAAAGCATGCAGAGCACCATTTACCATATTCCCTGCATTCACTCTCCTTTCGATATCACTTTCACATGTTCCATCTTTTGTAAATTTAGATCCCAAGTATACAAATTCTTTCACCTCTTCCACTTGTTCCCCATCTATCAAAATATTGCCATTCATCATAGATTCATCTCGTTCAAAAAGCATAACTTTCGTTTTGTTTGCATTCACTTTCATTCCTTTCCATTTCAAAGCTTCATTCATAATATTTAGCATCTCCTGTAGCTATTTTACCTTTTTACTTGGATTTGACACACTAATGACGATTCTAACGTTGTATTTGTTATTTATGTGATGTATTTTAAAATAGTAAATGAAATCGTATCGTATCCTTTATCTTTAAGTGTAAATTGCACTTTAGAAAATATCCTTAAGAGTTTGGGATCAATAAACACCAGGTAACAGTTACTCAGGCGGATTTTATATGTTTACCAAAACTTAATTGGTGAAAGTGTAAGATGACATGTAAATGAGCGGTTTAAAACTGAGGATTTTAAGTTTAAGGTGGAAAAATTTTAATATTATATAATTGAGTTTAGTTGGGCACTAAATATTTATATAATAACTTTAAAAAATTTCCTTTTCACATCCATTTTAGATGTATATAATGAAAAAGCCGTAACAATATATTTTAAATGGACGGAGAATGCTTTGAAATCGAATAGTTGGCTAAATTTATAACAACCACGCGTAAATAAGACGCAGGTGACAATAATAAAGTAATCGACTTACCAATCAAACATTTTACATGTTATAAAGTATCATTTATCTAGAATTTTGCATGCAAATTTCCCACACTCATAGTTTATATAGAGGAGTGCACAATGATAATATTTTATAAAATTATGCATGAAATACACTTTAAATCAATAAAAATAACATTACGCAAACATATACATACATACTTCTATGTCAATCAATAACAGTTATATCAAACTTTATTCATTAGAAAAGTGTATATAGTCAAAATAACCAAAGAGGTTACGTTAGAGAAGTTTATATTGCCAAAACAACCAAAGAGGTTACGTTAGTGAAGTTTATATTGCCAAAAGAACCAATGAGGTTATGTTAGTGAAGTTTGTATTGTCAAAAGAACCAAAGAGGTTACGTTAGCGAAGTTTATATTGCCAAAAGAACCAATGAGGTTACATTAGAGAAGTTTATATTGCCAAAAGAACCAATGAGGTTATGTTAGTGAAGTTTGTATTGTCAAAAGAACCAATGAGGTTATGTTAGTGAAATTTATATTGTCAAAAGAACCAAGGAGGTTACGTTCGTGAAGTTTGTATTGTCAAAAGAACCAAGGAGGTTATGTTAGTGAAGCTTATATTGTCAAAAGAACCACAGAGGTTACGTTAGAGATATGTATTGACTTTAACAAATATAACAACAAAAAATTTATTAAGATCGGTCTAATGCACGCGTGATATGACAGGGAAATAGACAAATAGACAGATTTAGATAAATTCGAACTTAGACCACTAGTAATGCTTAATTCTGCACGTAATCAGGAAATGGAGTCATTTTCCATCTACATTTATATGGACAAAGGTATTGGATACCTTAAAAGATTATATCAGCCACTAACCCAATATAGCCTTACGAAGTTATATCAAACACATATTTGGTATTGTAAAGCTCACAAGATATGAAAGCTTTCAAAGCTAACTGTGCCATACGGAAATGATAGAGAATGGTGTTCAAATCGCGCTATATTTAATGATGTAGTTAAATTAAATAACTCATAATAATAGCTAAGTATTCAAAGTGTAAATTAAGTCATTAAGTTTAAATGGTGTCTATAAAACCTTATATTACCTAAAGCACTTCAATAAAGAGTAATAAAGTAAGGAATAATGTGTAATAAGAGATCGTTGTGGTATAAAAGAAGATGTAGTGACGAAAATTGAGAAAGGCATGCTTAGATGGTTTGGGGATATAGAGAGAATGAATGAAAGGACACTGACAACAACCATTTATGAGTCAAGAGTGAATGGGAAAGCTGGAAGACTAAGACAAAGGCGAATGTTCCTGGACCAAATCCAGGATGAGTTAAATAAGGGCCAGATCAAGTATATGAAAGGTTTAATGAGAATGAAGGAAGCGAATTAGACATGCAAGGATCGTGGTAAGTGGAAGGACTACGAGGAGTGGTGCTATGTATGTATTTAAAGAATAACAGGTAATTGCACAGTGGAAGAGTTCAGATGTAGTCAGTCACTGACTGAGTAAAAGTGATAGATCGATTGAGGATGTACCATATTGTCATAAAATATCAAAGTAAAAGACAAACCCGAACAGGTATATTAGTACAGGCTACAGTTTAAGCAGATCATAAATCTGGATGTATCGGGGAGTTTTGTGGTCCACTTTTTAACCGACTTCAAAAAAAGGAGGAGGTTATCAATTCGTCTGTATTTTTTTTTATGTTTGTTACCTCATATCTCCCGACTGGGTGGACCGATCTTGATGATTTTTTTTTTATGAAAGGTGGTGCTCGTCATAGGGTCCCATTTTTTTAATCCAGTTCTGATGATGGCGTCCATGAGAAAACCAGATAAGTATTAAATTTGTATTAAGCATGTGCGTGACAAATGGACGAATAACTCAAACTCACGCCAACCGATTTCGATGATTCTTTTTTTTATTGGAAAGGATTTACTCCAAGGGTTGTTTTGTGATAGTTTGGATTGGGTTCTGATGATGGATTCCATGAAAAAGTGACGGAACTCTTCAATTCTTAGGAGCAAATGAACGATACTCGACAGAATCTTCTATAGGTTATTCAAATATTTGTGTTGCCTACCGTAACTTCGGTATGGTCATGTGTTAGTCACAGTTAAATATGAAGATCAATGGATCTCCTCAACGGCTTACAGTAAGGGTGCGGTTTATGGCAGGAAATATAAGTGTGTGTAATCAAATAGCAATGAGCTTACGTTTGTTGCTGCATTGCAACACGTTTGTTTCAGATTCACCAAAAATCAGAACATCTTCTTTGGCTGACACCGACTCCGAATATAAGAATACGAAGAACACTATAAAAGAATACGCAATTATTTCTTACTTTTTAGAGCATATTAATATATTTGTGAGTCTGTTTTGAAGGCGGTGCTTTTTTGTTAAAATTTTTATTTTCTTTATATTGGTTTATTGGCCTTAAGTGTGAATTGACTGAAATTAATAATTCAAAAACCAATATTGAGTTTTCTATTCAGATTTTCTCTATATTTGCCCGAAGTTGGGAAGTTGGCGGTGTGATCCACCACCGTGCCTCGGAGAACACGTTAAGCCTGTAAGAACACGGTCCGAACACGGCCCGACCCGGACTCGAACCCAGGACCTCATGTCTGTAGTCGAACATGCTAACCACTAGACCAATGAGGCAGTCAAAATTAATAAAAGTAAAAGTAAAATGCATATATATAGCATCTATGCTCGCCTTGACATCAGTCCCGACAACAATATTGTGGTCTTTGACACTGCAAACTCAATAGGTGCAGTTTGTATTTTTTTTTAACATCTTTACTCTAACGTGCGTTACACAGCCGACGATGACGACTCAATCGCAGTCAGTACAAACAAAAACACGTACATACCACAAGTTTTCACTTAAAAAAACCTCTCTAGTTCTTTGAACTCCAAAATTGTATCACCGCAGGAAGACCGCAAGATTATTTTCTAATAAAAGAGTTCTGCTATTATTTCCAATCACGACACACATACATAATTTTCTATGTCACTTTCACCCGACGAATTGTCAAGTCATTATGGCAAGAAGAATGATGAGTCACTGTTGATTTGTGAATATCTGCCAGTGAGAGAGATGCAACATACGATTTACTGAAGAGGAGGCAAGATAGAAGATACCTTGTTTTTCATTACACTTTTCTAAGCCTATTGTAGTTACTTAAGTGATCGATTTCTAAGACAGTTACTCGAGGACTTGAATGGTTTGCTATTTTTACAGTTATTCATATTGGAACCTGGATAAGAGAGAAAACTCTTCAAGAAAGCGATTTCGGCATTAAAATTAGACAGGATAAGGTCCTTATTAAAGAAAAAAATAAGAAAGCTTCGGCAAAACATTAGAAAATTTAACAACATATTCTCTAAGTATATACTCGTATATTTGGTACTAAATCTGCTGTTGGCAAGCTCTCCGAGGCACTGGCGTGGAGCACACCGCCAACTTCCCAAGTTCGGGCAAATATTGAGAAAATCTTAATAGAAAACTCAATATCTATTTTTCAATTAGCCCAACCCGGGGGTCGAACCCAGAACTTCATATCTATAGTCGAACATGCTAACCACTAGTCCAACGAGGCGTATCAGCTAGTATTTTTATAATAGGGCAATACGGTGGTAACGTACGGTATTTTGGATAGGGGCGACTTTCTTGTCGAACCTTGTCATCGTCCATAAATACAAGGTAGTTTCGAGGACACGCGGCCTGCAGCCTGATACCGATAAGGACCGGAGCTTCAGAGTCCAAGCCGACCGGGCTTTGACTGAAAGGTTGATAGATGATCTCAGATCCCCAGTAGCAGATCCGCTCTCATCTGTAAACAGGCTTACCAAGGTCACTCTCTTTCAGTCCGGTGCAGGTTTTAACCGGACACTGTTAGAAGTGCGGTGCCGCTATTGGCGCAGATCTTTCGTTAGAAAGCGTTGTGGGCAGGATGCTCTCCAGTGAGAGACGATGCTCTCATCCTAATAAAGGCGGGGTTTCAGGCGGCGTATATTGGCATCCGTCATGACGTCTTCATAAACATTCGGTCGGACTTATCCGGGACATCAGGTATGTGCGAGAGCTCCTCGGATGTTCCTTATGGATGAAGGGGTGCCCTTCGGGTTTTTAGTGGGTATTGCAAGATCTTCCGCTCGCCGAGACTAAACACTAGTCGGAGTGCATTAATACAATTCCCAGCGTCAAAAAAAAAGTGTTTTTAGAATAGTTACTACAACTTAAACTAGATATTTAGTTAGATACATAAACTATGTTTGCAGCTATAAATAAGTAGAAAAATGTCACAGACATATCTTTAAATCGTGTAAAAAGTGAGTCAGTGTTTCTCATATTGATAGCGCATGTTCCGATGTTTTGTAAATGTAGTTCTCACAGACAGCTCCATTTTCATTCCACGTCCGATCTGTTTCATTTGAATCATGAATATTCAAAAGGCTTCAGTTCTCATACAAGGCGATCGTATAAAGACATTCAAATGTACAAAATATAATGAAAATAGTAAAGAAAAATCTTTACATAGTATAAATTGAAGTCGCTGCCGCTGTTTGTTCGCTTAGATCTTTTAAACTACTCAAAAGTTTCTAATTCAGCTTTCAACAATAGATAGAGCGATTCAAGAGGAACTTTTATGTGTATAATACATACATATTATAATTCAAAAATTATATAAATTTCAATAATTGTAATGTGATGTAAAAAACATATTTTTATGAGCTTAAATCGCAAACGCTGGCTAAACCTTACGAGATATATAACAATAATGTACTACGAAATTTTACATCTTAAAAAGATTGATAAAAAAATCTTCAACACTATATATTTATCTCCAAAAGATAACCCGTAGTATCCATTTTTATCTTTTACCTGTTACAAAAAAATATGTGTTATTTACCAAGCTATTTTATACAATGCCATTAAATTCTTGATCCAATTGAATGTATTTTTTATGTTGTATATTTCATGTAGATCAAAACTGCTCCTAATAGGATTTCATTAAAATGGATATCTTCGAAGATATCAGAGAAAACAAACGCGCACATTTAAGTGTAGTGTAGAACCGAGAGCATCTGCTTTTAACTGCATCATATCTTTTCTGCATTACTACTTGATATCCTATAAAGGAACCTTTATGTCATTGGCCCCTAATTGCTTCAATAATTTCAATTGGCAAGCTTTAAGTGCACCAGCAATAAAGTTAACATTCCACTGATAACAAACGATACAAGACTAATTTGAATATAATAGAAAATTGCCAACACGATAGACGTATGCTTGACAATTTATATGTAAAATTCCTTGAAACCATCTGCCGGCTTTTAGACATAATTGCATGCGATACATGCATGCATAAATATTTCCAATGCGAAATATCATCGCAAGCGAAGCGAAATTAAATAGAGTTTTATTATTATAGACGAGAAAATAGGCTAGAATTTTTGTCTAATAATATTTTACAACTAGCTGCGTACCGCCTCAGATTCTATAAATAAAAGTGATGAATGATAAATGGAGAATGTTACAACTTTAGTAAAAATGTGGTTAAAACTTAACAGGAACAAAAAATCTCAATTAAATGAACGCGAATTTTACGTCCAAATTCTGCCGAGACTAACACCTTTTTTTTTCCTCGATGGGAAATGGATTTACGCACTAACCCCGACCCGTAGGCTCGGGAGTGTGGGGCTCTTCGAGGGAAGAAACTGGCAATACCCACTAAAACCCAGCGGAACCCTCTTCATCCGTGAGTGAGACACCACGAGGATCAGCTTGCGCATTCCTACCTGGTTTCTCGGATGAGTCCGACTGAGGATTCACGGAAGCGGGGGCATTCTCCCTCTCTCGTTCGCGGGCCTCCTTTAGCAAGACTACGGTCTCATAGAAGAAGGCCATTTCCGGCCAACACCTCTCACTGGAGAGCATCAATGCTCCGCAGCAAGAGATCTCCGCCAATCAGTACCACCAAGAGGTGACGCTGAGGTCCCCAGGCTGCGCATTCTGCCACTGTGTGGTGTGCTAAGTCAATAGCTGCACCACACTCATGGCAGTTGGGTGACGCCTCTCAGCCGATTTGGTGCAACAACTTTCCGAGACAACCATGCTCGGTAGGAATCTGCACCAGTCTGAAAGAAAGCGTCCCGTGCCTTCTGAAGAGCCATTGGTCCAGGTGAGGACGAATCGCTTCCACTGTGGCCACGTCCGCCTCTGGGGACCCGAGGTCCTCCTTTCACTTCTGAATCAGAGCCTGGTCGGCTAGGACCCTGATCCTACGGACCTCATCGGCATCATAACACCTGACCTTTTTATAACTACTATAAAGTGGTCGAAATACGAAAATTATCGCGGGGCAATCGACGCAGAAACGTCCGTGAGGGGCGGGACAGGCAACGGTTATTTCCGGTAAACAGCGCCAGCAAATTACGAGGGCCAATAAAACACGGCCGGACATTCTAAGGGATAAAACCATCTTAGGCTGTATTAACCTCTCCGGCTTCAAGATAAAAAAAATACGCATGATCCTATTGAGAGTACCAAATGACCCCAGGATATTTGAATGGAAACCTGAAACAGAGTCACATGAAGCGACATACGCGGCCATACAAATCGGTAAAAATGAAATAGTATCGTAAATTTCTCTCGCTCTTTCCTTAAGGCGGTACCGCGTGTTAGAGTGAGAGAAACATGCCACTAGCAGATAATAACAAAACGTACTAATAACATGAATGTATATATTGTGTATCAACTATTTGGGTTTTTGTATTAAAAAATAAATTAAAGTGCGTGCGTACAAAGTACACATGTCAGAAGTAGAACTTCTTTGGCATTCTAATTTTTAAGTATTGTTTATATTTATACAAATCTAAAACTTTATACTTCCGAGACTTAGAGGGAGGGGAAAAGGAAGATGTGTTAGGAATTAAATTTTCATTAAAATATTAAAAGTGTCGAAAAAGAATAGATAAATAATTAATTAAATAGTATATAAAATTATCAAATAACGAGTAGCAAACTAGTTCATTAGTCAGTTAATTAAAACTACCTAACTTTCAAATGAATTAGCATAAAAAAACGCTGCACATCTTCGTGACGTTAATCACGCGTTTCATCCGTACAAATTTTACCCTCAGGTAGTTTACTCTAAAGAAGTTTCACCTTAAAAATATGATGAAAGTAACTCTTTTAAGGTGTTATCAAAACTGATACATGGGGGATTTGAAATCCCCCACTTCGGGACGGTTGGGTTAACTGACTAACTAGATAGTAGACATAATCGTCGCTTCAACCGATGGACCTCCACTGTTGGACATAGGTCTCACGAAATGATGCTCACAAGGCCCGATCTTGTGCCGCCTGGCTCCAGCGGCTACCGGCGATCCTCCTTATATTGTCGGTCTACCTTGTGGGGGGTCTTCTTACACTGCGTCGTCCGGTGCGGGGTCGCCATTCCAGCACCTTCCGGCCCCAACGTCCATCGGTTCGTCGGCCTTTACCCCCGCCCATTACCACTTCAGGTTCGCGATTCGTAGGGCTATGTCGGTGACTTTGGTTCTGCTACGGTTGATCGCGTAGAGAAACTCCAAGCACAGCCCTCTCCATCGCACGCTGAGTGACTCTGAGCTTTCGAATGAGACCCATAGACAGTAGACATAATATGTATGTACTATTCATGCGAAACCAAGACGGGTTAGTAGTAAACAATAAAAGTATTGAAAGCAAACGTAAGAACAAGTTAGTAGCAACACGTTCCCACGGAGATAAGCTATCGAAATGTATTAATCTATGTGGGCGTAAAGAATCCGTAGCAATTAAGGGATGCAAACGTTTCTTATAGAATTAATATCATCTGATAAACGGCGGCCATAGATAAAGTTAATGGAAACTTTTTTATTAATAACCGTACATATGAAGCTTTTAACGAGGCATTTTTATTATATGCAAACTAGTTCACGTCTGATGCAAAAATACCGCTATCATGGATTGTTTATGTGCGTATTTAAATTATGTTTCGTTTTATACATTGATCGATTCTGTTGCCGTTTTAATTTTAATATCTATTTTAGTGTTTTCACAAATAAAAAAAATATATATTTATCAATGTCAAATCATGCCTCATTGCCATAGGGGTAGGCAGACACAACATCCTTCCACTTGCCACGATCCTTGCATATATCCTTCGCTTCTTTCATTCTCATTAAACCTTTCATACAAGTTCGTCGGTTTAGAGTACTCTTGACTTGGCCCTTATTGAAAATATCCTGGATTTGGTCGAGGAACTTTCACCTTGGTCTTCCCCTTCCAACTTTCTCGCTCACTCTTGACTCATAAATCGTTTTAGTTAGTCTACTTTGATTCATTCTCTCTACGTGCCCAAACCATCTAAGCATATTTCTCAATTTTAGACACTACACCTTTTATACCACAACGTTCTCTTATCACATCATTTCTTACTCTGTCACTCAGTTTTAATCAACTCATGCTTCTCAACGCTCTCATCTCTACCGCATTTATTTTACTTTTGTGATTCTTCTGCCATACCCAACTTTCACTACCATACATAAGTGTTGGCACCAACACTCCAGCATGCACAGCCAGTCTAGCCCTTTGAGACACCATCTGGCTATTCATAAAAGC
>JACTOM010000936.1:2070701-2090140 GCA_015832385.1 Elymnias hypermnestra
GGTGTTTGTCTCTATGCCATTTTATAACTCAAGAACAACTTGCCCAATGTTATATAGGTAAAGCAAAAATACGTGATAGTTGAAGTGCGCTTCATCTCTATTATTGAGCACACTCAGCATATTATGTTTTTAGTTTTCTTGAGTGCTAATTTAATATATATTGTCAGCGAGGAATATAGTATTTACTAAGTAATTTTGATGAGGCTTGTACTAATAAAATATTGGTTAACCAACTGAAATAATAATTCAATTTAAGGAAAGAATTGCATGCAATTAAGAAAGGCAAAGACACCTTCATTTTATAGAGTGTGAAGCTACTATTATAGCAGGCTGGAGGTCCTGAAATATTAAAATGTATAGAGTATCTTACCAGAATCAACCAAATATAAATAAAAAGGTGTAGTGAAATCTGGTCCAGCTAGAGTGCTAAGCAGATGTGTATAAGAGACAGGTGTAGGGAGACCCCCCACAAGGTGGACCGATGATATAAAGAGGGTCGCCGGTAGCCGCTGGAGCCAGGCGGCGCAAGATCGGGCCTTGTGGACGTTATTACGTGAGACCTATGTCCAGCAGTGGACGTCCATCGGTTGAAGCGACGACGAGGTACCATATAGAAAAGGGTTGCTTAGGATATGTAGGATTTATGTCGAATTTTAAGACCTACACCGCGTCTGACTTTATTGGGGATAAACTCAAAAACTATTAAACGGAATTTAATGTGGTTATCACCAATAGATAGAGTAATTCCCGATATGCAAAAATAGCTGGAAGTGTCGAAAAAGGTCAAGCTGAATGAGAGCTTTCACTGAAACGCTGTCTAACTCTTGAGATATAATAAAATAATGTACGGTAGGATAATTACTCTTTTATAGGTCTATTAAATAGTCTGTTTGCCTTTAGTTATCTTCCAAAAACGTTCACGTATAATGCGATAATTGGAAAGTTATTTGGTAAGATACATTCTTAATCATTATCAACTTAAACACGTTAGTTACTTTAAGCATTTCATGTACGTTATTATGATCTTCTACATTAAGTAATTTAAATACATATCTTAGGAAATATCGCAATAATACATTAATATTTTAACAAATTTAGAAACGTCTGTGATATTTTTTCTGGTTCTGTGGCCTCGTTTAGACAATCCCTTAAGAGTACGCTACTGTAGTATTACTTCCATTCCTTATTTATTGTATTCTTTAGTTTTGTAATTTTTTTTTGTTTGTAGTTTACATTCTATTAATATCCCTTGTAGTGTTATAGTTATTCTTTGTTTTTAGTTTATTCTTATGGTTTAAGCAAGCCGTGTTCGTTTCGAGAAGGTGAAATCTATAACAAGCTTATTGGAATGTAAACCTACTTTTAACAGATTTCAACCGTTTAATGAACCAAATAAGAAAAAAAAAATATTACGCGCACGAACAATTTCATTCTTTTCATACGCCTTACAATTTTGACTCCTTTATCAATCTAATGACTAAATAGGAGTCTTGCTACATTGGCATGGGATCAGGAAACACCACTGGGAATATTTAATGTTATTGTTATATCTATGGCGCAAATGGAAGCCGTCTAAAACCTCTCAGGTGCATATACATATTTGCTGTGAACACGGACACGCTCCCGCCGGTAGCTGGTTACCGTTCTAACAAGGCCTCAGTGAGACCGACGTTTACCGCAAAACCAATTAGGCAGATTAAGGCTTTATCACACTAAGTGTATTTACATTGGCCAAAGGCTACACTAGGCGGAATTTAACTCTAATTTACATTCAAACATTCTATTTTCAATTTTTGCTTCTACAGAACTTCAGGGTTCAGGGGATGACGCTCTATTAGAGATGGAAGCTACAATGGAAGCAATCCATCCCAACTATAATTTGTGGTTATTTAAGAGGCACAGATCCCTCTTGTTTTGGGAAGTACCAGCATCAGATTACTAGCTGGATGAAATCGCCCTTTTAACGCAGCACACCATACTGTGACATCTTGGGTTCTTCTCAACTGCAGTTGAGGTGTACGGGCCTCGAGGTACTGCCTCTTTACTCGGGCAACTTCCTCAGCCATTAATTTGATTTGATGCCTAGTAATCTGTTATTCCCGCAATAATACAGGTTGATTCCCGTCGGCTACGCTAGCGGGTCTATCCAGGTCAATTTAGTGAGTTGTCCAACCCAGTTATCGCTATTGCCATTGCGTCCTCTTCGCTGTCATCAATGCCTACACCAGGAGGCGGTGATAGCAGGAGCTTATGACGCAGGGGACGCCCAGTGTTTGGTGCACTTGGGTGCTAGCTGGCAATGCCGTGGATGTCTGTGTGGGGAGTTGTCCACGTGGCGGAAAATATTCCTCAACTTCGGGACAAACACCTCCACGGTAGGCGTCCTGGAGTCATGGTGGATGACGTAATTCTTGACCTCGGGCCTGCTACTACAATCATACGTAGGCGTTTATTCCATTGGAATTGCCTCCTCTGGTACATCGAGCTGATACTGCGACAGAACGCTCAGCGTGGGGGTCTTTATAGATTTTTAAAGATATAGCAGACAAACGAGCTGGCGGGTCACCTGATATTAAGTGATTACCACCGCCCATGGATACCTGCAATACCATGGGGACGACTGATGCGTTGCTGGCCTAATAAGTAGAAATTGATTCGCCTCTTGAATATATCTGCATCATATCCTTGCGGAAACACTATTGATGGGAGTTTAAGAGATGTGCTTTGTGGAAGACCCCCAGCACAGGCCAGTATAGATGATACGATGATCGCAAGTGGAGCAGGGTTGAGAGGCGTAGCCTCTGTTTGCGTTACCGTTATCTCCTAAAAAAAGAAACTTAAGGGGGGGTACATGGTAGCAACTAAAGCTGCAGCTGAAGTTATTAGTTATTAGCTGCCCTATGAAGTATATCCGTTGGGTTTTAGTAGGTTAGCGGGTTGTATCTTCTTTCTGTAAGAACGTCATCTCACAGAAGAAGGCATCAAACAGGGCGAGTGAAGTTGCAGCTGAAGCCACCTCTATCCGTAGGTAAGATCAGGAGCCAGGAGATGTGCCTTTGCGCGTCTTCTACCAGTCTGAATAGTCGCATCCGGCGATATCTTGGGTTCGATATCAGAGAGTAATTTCCCCACTGAACCTCTGGAGCCCCTGTTCAGGACGCAGAGTCCCACTGGATTTTAGTGGGTATTCTCTTCTTCAGCGAGTCCCATACTCCTGTTTGAAGTCACGTATACATGCTATAAGAGTTTCATTAAAAAACAAGCGTTCTACACAAGTTAGTCTATATATAAATTAGTAAAATACTTAAACAGTAGCAGTAATGACTGCTTTCTACAAATCCGACATCTTACAGCTATTAACGTTTGAGTGCACAGACAAGCGTCCACTGAACCATAGAGTAAATAATCGAATAGAAGCTCCATTTAGTCACAGTTTAACTTTCATTTTAATACAGTTAACAATAGTTCCCGAATGAAAATGAGTAGGTCATTTCTTTTAAAGCTAAAATAGCGTAATGGCGAGACACAATGGTGTTTCCTGTTTACTACGGGAATTCGAATCCTGGGCAGGCACTACTAAGGTACAGTAAGGTAAATAATAACCCAATAGCGTCCCATTGCTGGGAACAATGCTCTTCCGAATTTCTTCACCGAAAAGCACAGTAATGAAAGATTGAAACGAACAGGTGTCTCACCACTAGTCCCTCATGACTTTGATTGGGCCTTCATGACAATTTACTACACCCTCATGGTTTTACGAGGCCATCATTTCACCAAATTCATGCTTTTCGGTGATGGGAAACCTCGTGAGGAAACCTGCATGTTCAGGGAGCATTTCCAGAATATTTGTAGACAAATTATTTAACCCAACAGGTAGCGTTTAACAAGATGACCATCAATATCGATGTACTAAAGAAATCTGTTGTTGTTTAACTTTTGAATAATCACTATTACGAAATCATAGAATAAAAATTAATCGTTACAGATGTTCCACTTCGTCACACATCAACTCTCATTTTTATATGGTAATAAACGTTTAAAGCCAATAAAACCGTACTAAAAATCAATGGCTCAGCTATTATCCACATTTAAATTGGCTTCATTGCTTGCTATAACACTGTGTATACAAATAATAAAACGCTGCACATATGCTGTACATATAACAGTGACTTGACTGTAGCTCTTAAGTGGTTTAACCACGAAATTATTACATCCTTAAAGAATTCTGGAGTGATTTATTACACTTTCAAGCAATCATAGCAATAAAATGTATCTTTCACTGTAATCCTGGTAGATTTGAAACGACAAAAGTAAGTATGTTTAAGTAAAGCACACAGGTACGTTTAATGTAGTTATTAAAACACTGTATATAGTATAGACATATGTCTATTTGGGAAAACTAATTTCATTTAATAAAACAAATGCAGAAGAAGAAATAGATAGACGTATCACTAATACCTGGAACAAATATTGGGCTCAAAAAGAAATAATGAAAGGAAGCTATCCACTACATCTTAAAAAAGTCGAAATAGAAACATGTATCCTCACCAATAAATTCAAGAGAAAAATTGTAACATGTCGAAGAGCAATGGAGAAGAGCATACTCAACATCCGCAAGATACAAAAATAAAAAGTGAACAGATACGAAAAAAGACCAAGATAACTGATGCACTGAAGCGCATAACCGCAATTTTCACATAACCTATCTCATTCCCTCCCACGTTAAATCTTATGAATTCATGTTTCTGTCTCTTTTTACTGTCGCTTTTTCGTTTCATCGACTTTCAAATCACAATGATTCTATAAAAGCTTTACTTCAAAAATTGCATAAACCTTAGAAAATAGAAAGATAAATTAATTTAAAGCTTTTGTGTGTTTGCTCTAGTTTACTTTACCTTTGTTGTAAAGCTTGCCCTAGGAGCTTTTGTTATTGTTAGTAAACATTAATATGCCTGCCTAAACTGCCTCATTGGTCTAGTGGTTAGCATGTTCGACTACAGACATGAGGTCCTGGGTTCGAGTCCCGGGTCGGGCCAATTTAAAAATCAATATTGAGTTTTCTATTAAGATTTTCTCAATATTTGCCCGAAGTTGGGAAGTTGGCGGTGTGATCCACCCCCGTGCCTCGGAGAGCACGTTAAGCCGTCGGTCCTGCGCCTGATCTCTCTCCGGTCGTGTCGGATTCCCGTCACATCGGACTATGAGAGTGAAGGAATAGAGAGTGCACTTGTGTACTATGCCTGCCAATCCGCAGTGGAGCAGCGTAGAGGGTCTATGCTCTAAAAACCCTTGCTCATCGGAGTGACGAGGCCTGTGCCCAGTAGTGGGACGTTAATGGGCTGCTACTTAACTTAACTTAAACATAATATGAGGCGAGAAAGGAGGCCTGCGCCCAGCAGTGGGTCGTTAATGGGCTGCTACTTACTTTACTTTAAATATTAACACAAAATACATAAGAGCCCATAGACTCTCTTTCTTTTTTAATGTCGGTTAATGAACACTCAAATTATATATTTAATGATTTAATGTACCCACAATTAAGTCATTCCTTTACTAGTCCAGTAGTAGATGTCTCACCCCATTATTATCCTCGTATAAACTTTGCGCTCTGTTAGAGCAGAAACAGGATTATTTTTAACGATTATATACACTAGTCTTTACAGGTGACTTCGTTTGTGTGTACTTTACAAGTGTTATTGCGAGAGAAATATATATGTAGGTAGATTTAAAAAAAAAATCGACTTTAAATACTCTATGACGAGAACTAGACAGAGGGATTTAAAAAGTCTCATGTTTTTGTTATTAAGTATTGTATCTGAATAAAAAGTATACTATGCTTTAATACAGATTATAAACTATCTATACGCCTAATTTTAGCAGAATATGTTAAGCTGTTTTTAAGTTTTTAACCTCTAAACACATACTCATATATTGCTATGAGTAGTAGTAGAACTACTCACTGCGATAGCAGAGAAAGAGAGAGTGTGCGATTCCCGGTAGGCCAAGTTTAGGAAAATTGTGTTTCTTATCTGTCTAGGTCTATACTAGGAGGCTTCGGCCGTGGCTAATTGCAATCCATGTTGTTGCAATCAGCAAAACTGTGCAGCCAAGCTAACATTTTGCCTTCTAGTTGCTATTATGGGTAGAAACCATAAGTGATTAATTACATCTAATCGCTTTACTATCTTAGACTGTGTCATTATTTAGTTTCAGATGTAATCACAGTCAAAAACTCAGAAAAAAAGTTACATTTTGAAGTCGACGATGACGAAGTAACGGACTGATGCTATTCTATATATCTTTATCTATATTACATTAAAAATTATGTCGCTTACGCTGTCTGTTCGCTTAAATCTCTTAAACTATTTGACGGATTTTTATACAGTTGACAGCAATAGATACGGGTGATTTTAGAGAAAGGTTTTTATGTATAATACATACATATTACAGTACAGAAAAACCAAAAATTTCTAAGATTTATAATGTGATTTAACAAAAGTATTTTTATGCGCTTAAATCGCAGACGCTGGCTAAATCTTACGAGATAGAGAAACACAATGTACTAGAGACCTGTATAACATTAAAAAAACTATAAATAAGTCTAATAATATAAGTTAAGTTCCAAAGAATAACCCATGGTAACCATTTTTATCTTTTACATATTACAAAAAAAATACGAGTAATTTACGAAGCTATTTTAAACAATATAGAATTATTATTTATCCAAATTAATATGTTACATACATTGTATATTTAATATGGATCAGAACTGCTTTTAATAGCATTTCATTAATGTGGATATCTTAGAAGATATTAGACATTTAAAAGATAGCAACAGTCGATGGGCGCGAGGCATGGTAAAGCAACATAAGCATTAAATAGATAGTACCAGATAGCATATATATTATATATAACACAAATCATCTAAGTGATGTTACAAAGTATGGAATTCTCCATATTTCCACGGAATCTGGAACTACGCAGATGGCACCGTAAAGAACAGCTATTAGTTAATTTATCTGTGTAGTAAACATTTAACTAGCTTCATTTAAAAGTTAATTTACTATGAACTATTCGACATGCAGGTGTTATATTTTTTTTATGATTAAAAAAGGATGCATTCCTCATCTGATAAATGTTACATTCAGGGTTGTTTGTCTATTTTTATATATTTTAAACTTATAAAATGCCGCGGCGGTACATCTGCCTGACATTATGCAACCTGCTTCCGTTTAACAGCTTTTATGTAATAACTTTATTTAAAGATAATTCATGTTACATATTTATATTAAAATTCATAAATTCTTTATTCGAGTAGACGTTTACAGCACTTTTAAATCGTCAAGTATTATATCGTATATCGTATTTTAAAACAAAGTCCATCGACGCTTTTGTCTGTCCTTTTGTTCCCTATAAACTAAAAAATGCTGAAAAGGTATTGATAATGCTTTCATTAATGTATAGAATGGTTCTTAAGGAAGGCTTATGTGTATAACTTGTTAAGGTTTTGTGTAAATTGACTTGGAATATAATGATAATTGTTGCAAGTGTCAGAAAAAAGCTAGCTGGGACCTTTCATCGCAAACGCTACCTAATCCATTAGAGATATAACATAAAATGGATAATAGATTAATTCCTCTTTTATATATCTACAAAAACATACTAAATTGTATATACGAGTATCTATCTATTAAGATTAACTCAGTATATTCATTTAATCATCTAAAATCGGTCACTTCTAATGCGATAGTTGGATAGTTATATAAACGGATACAGTATTAATCCTAATCAAAATAAATACATTAATATGGTTTATATTGCCATAGGAACTAGCCAAGTTACATTACAGAACTTTATATCGTGAAAAGAACCAAGGAGATTACACTAGAGAACTTTATATTGCCAAAAAAACTAAGCAAGTTACGTTACAGAAATTTATATCGTCAAAAGAACCATGGAGATTACATAAGAGAACTTTATATTGTCAAAAGAATCATGGAGGTTACATTAGAGAACTTTATATTGTCAAAAGAACCAAGTAGGTTACACTAAAAAGTTTATATTGCCAAGGCAATAAGGGGGTTACATTAGAGAACTTTATATCGTCAAAAGAACCAAGGAGGTTACATTAAATAAGTTTTTATTGCCAAAAACACTAAGGGGGTTATATTAGAGAACTTTATATCGTCAAAAAAACCAAGGAGATTACATTAGAGAACTTTATATTGTTAAAAGAATCATGGAGGTTACATTAGAGAACTTTATGTTGTCAAAAGAACCAAGAACTTTATATTCTTAAAAGAACCAAGTAGGTTACACTAAAAAGTTTATATTGCAAAGGTACAAAGGGGGTTACATTAGAGAACTTTATATCGTCAAAAAAAACCAAGGAGGTCAATTAGAGAACTTTATATTGTCAAAAAAACCAAGGAGGTTATATTACAGAAGTAACTTTGGTGTTTAAGTTTAATTAAAATTTCTGATGTCCTATGGAACTTACTTAAGTTTTTCTTTCATTCCAAACTTCTTATGACTACAACAAACAGAACAATAAAATAATTATCGAAATCGGTCCAGCTGTGTTATACTACAGAGAAATAGACAGACTTAGACGAATCCCAGGACCTTTAGAAGCGAAGCGAGAACTTTTCTTGACTTGACTGCTTGACTGGAATCACACATGATGGTTCGTGATTACACAATCTAAGATGGAAGCAGTAGTCTGGTAAGAAACAACCTTCTTCTTATGGTTTCTATACAGCATTGTACCGGAATGCAAATTGATTTGCTTAGCGGTACGTCTTTGCTGGTAACTAGCCACGACGGAAGCCTACCATTCCAGACTTAGACAAATTAGAGATCGAGCGAGCAATTAAACCACTTACTGAATAAACTTTTTATAGTTACTAATAAAGCTCAGGTTAACGATATCAATAAAACCATCATAGGTTGTATCAACTAACTTACTCCATAATTATAATAGATCGTCTAATATTCGCATAAAAAAACCAGTTTAATAACTTCCTAGCGTTATATCTTACAACAGAAAGAACAGTTAGATTTTAACGAATACAAAGTGGGTCAAATGTGAGACGAGAGTATGTTGTGGGAGAGTTGATTTTTCGTTCAATAATCTCACACTTTGGCATTATCTTATTTGGTACTAGCTGTTCCATATGCCTTATTTTTTCGAAAATAAATGTGTTAGACTATAGATAGTTTCTTTTTTTTTTTGACGCTGGGAAATGCATTTACGCACCCCGACTGTGGGGTCGGGAGTGTGGGACTCGGCGAGGGGGAAGAGCTCGCAATACCCACTAAAACCCAGCGGGACCGTCGTCAACCATGAGTGGGGAGCCAGAGGCTCGTTGAGGCATTCCTCTCTGACCCCTCGGTTGTATTCGGCTCACAGATATTCTACAGGGGGACGAGTTGCATGAACCTCCGCCTCCTGTATCCTACTCCCCTTTGTCTGGGCCGGAGTGTCTCAGCGGCATTCACCCTCTCCCTTTGTCGTGCCTCCTTAAGCGAGATGACAGTCTCAGACTATAGATAGTTGGGTGAGAACACTGATAGTTCTGAAATGTTGGGGGTTCTTGAGTAATATAGTGGCAACACTTAAAAATACCAAAATAATTGTGCAATGTTATGCAATGCGAGGTAACTTTAACGAATGAAACAATTTTGTTAACATAGTCTTTCATAGAGTAGTTGCTTTAAAAGAAGTAGTGCTAAATTGTATAAATTCAAATAATGAATTAATTATTAATATAGTGCAAGTTGTTTATCTTTTAATAATAAAGAGATAATAAGTCGAGAGACTAGTCTCCCGACTTGTTATATAAACATAATAACATTCATAAGTATATTGGTAGGAATATTAGTAAGGATTTTGTTAGTTTATTAGTAAATTTATTAGTAAGTATATTAGTAGGGATATTTGTATGATTATTTAGTTAGGATTAATCCTTATTAGTAAATATATTAGTAAGTATGTTATTACGTTTATTAGTAAGGATCAATCCTT
Organism: Elymnias hypermnestra; assembly: GCA_015832385.1. Classification (NCBI taxonomy): domain Eukaryota; kingdom Metazoa; phylum Arthropoda; class Insecta; order Lepidoptera; family Nymphalidae; genus Elymnias; species Elymnias hypermnestra. The sequence goes on from JACTOM010000936.1 coordinate 2,080,729, forward strand.
ATTAGTAAGGATATTAGAAATAATATCAGTATGTTATTACGGATATCAGTAAGTATATAATTAGGGATATTAGAAGGAATATTAGTAAGGATATTAGTAATGCTATTAGTAAGTATGTTATTACGGTTATTAGTAAGTAAGGATTTGGTTAGTTTATTAGTCAATTTATTAGTAAGTATATTAGTAGATATATTTTTAGTAAATATATTAGTAAGTACGCTATTACGGATATTATTAAGTATATAATTAGGGATATTAGTAGGAATATTAGTAAGGATATTAGGAATAATATAAGTATGTTATTACGGATATTAGTAGGAATATTAGTGGGGATATTAGTCGGGATATTAGTAGGAATATTAGTAAGGATATTAGTGATGCTATTAGTAAGTAAGTTACTACGGTTAGTAGTAAATATATTAGTGGGGATATTAGTAGGGATATTAGTAGGAATATTAGTAAGGATATTAGTAATGCTATTAGCAAGTATGTTATTACGGTTAGTAGTAAATGTATTGGTAGGTATATTAGTAGGAATATGAGTAAGGATATTAGTAATGCTATTAGTAAGTATGTTATTACGGTTAGTAGTAAATATATTAGTAGGTATATTAGTAGGTATATTAGTAGGGATATTAGTAAGGTTGTTAGTAAGGATCAATTCTTACGTAAGTTACAGGTTAGCGCTTGACTGTGAACACACTTGATGGTAAGTAATAAAACAGACAAAGATTAAAGAGCGCCTATTTAGCAAGGTCGCAATTTTACCTCTTGTATCTTATCTATAATATGTCTAATCTAATCTAAAACAATAAAATAAATTGATCCCCATTACGGCCTCATAATTAGGCCAAATGTAGGCTTCGTAAGAAGTCAATGACCTAAGTAAAAAACTTGTATCACTATATTTTGATGATACAGTTTTTAAGCGGAAGTCCGGCGCTGAATTTATATGTCGAAATAACGGAGTTGCAAGTTACGGTTACGTTTGCTTAGAATAAAGGTTATTTGTATATTACTTAAGCCATGATGGCCTAGTGTTTGGTTTATAAAATAGATTGATAATGTATTAAAGAAGGTTAAGTCTACAGTATTCTTAGGAATATTGGTGTGAGGTGTGGGCACTTCATTTGTGGAGCTAAATGGGTGTCCCACAAGGTTCAATACTAGGCCCTTTTTTGTTCTTAATATATATAAATGATTTAATGTACTATGTGAAAGATATTGCCCTATTTGCTGATGACGCTTCGTTGCTGTATAAAGTTGACACAAATGTTGATAATAAATAGACAAAGACTAAGTGTGTTGACTTAGTATTTGCCCTCGCTTTGACAAATGCAAAAGAAGTCTGTAAATATATCGAAATAGATAATAGTCTACTAAATAAAGTCTACAGTCTTCTTAGGTATAACGTCAGACTCTAAGCTTCAGTTGATGCTCATATTAAGACTATGACAGGCAAGTTCAACTTCATTTGCTGTTAGAAAAACATATTTTTATAGCATTGTGTCTTATGGAATACTGTTATGGGTTGAATAGAGCAATTAGGATCTCGTGCTTCTTTAAGAGATACATTCAAAGAAACCTTAATTCTCGCACCACCGTCACAATATATATTGATTAACATTTTATATATCCGTAATTGTGTTCAATTATAAAGAAAAAAGAGCGAAATACACAATTTTCATACAAAAAATAAAAACAAACATGTAATGCCTTTAGACTGAAGAAGTTTCATAAATCAATTTTACATTTTCCTCTATATAATTTTAAGAAATATGTCAAAAACAAAAGGTGTTATATAATGTAAAGATTAATTAAGCAATTGAAATGTTTGGACTTGAATCCAGTCACTCACAGAAGCAATATATTACACATGGTAATATAAAAAATATTTATTTATTTATTTATTCTTATTGCACACAAACATACAGATTTTGAAAGAAAACACTAACAGAATTTTAGATAAGAGTGTACAAAGGCGGTCTTATCGCTTAAAACGATCTCCTCCAGACAACCTTGGATACTGGGTAAGTGGAATAAAACATCCTACTATAATTTCTACTGCTACAAATGCAAGTACACACACATACATATACATACAAATATATTCAAATAATTATATAGACTACATAAATACATACATACATAAATAATATTTAAAGAAGTAACCGCTGAGTTTCTTATTGGTTTATCTTCGGCGCTATCAACTTCTGACGATTCAAATGTGCTTTTTGACCCTTTTTTTGTGCTGGAAAATGCCTTTACGCACAACAATGGAAGACTAATTCCATCGGGAGCATGGGACTCACTGATAACAGAATACCCACTAAAACCCATCCATGAGTGAAATCACTAGAGGTTCCCTAACTGCTATGAGAATCTAACACTCAATAGAGCTAGGCATGAAGTGCATAAGCGTGACTTCTGCCACCAAGCCTCCTCCGACGGCGAGGGAGAGCTCCAGCCTCTTGCTCCTTTAGCCTCTCATTCGCCTCCTTCCGCTAGATGACGGTCTCGCAAAAGAAGGCAACTGCCCTCCACTCAACTGCACTGGCGAGTATTACCCTAATTATGCTCTCCAGTGAAAGATCTCCTCTAACCAGCGACAACAAGATATGCCGCTGGGGTGCCCACGCTGGACACTCCGCCAGGCGTTTCCTCACGGCCAACGACCTGGTGCAAGTACTTGCCGAAGAGACCGTGCTTTTTGAGCCTACTTGTATAAAAAATATGATTGTGATTTAAAAGACTGAGTTCAAATCCTGGGCAGGCACCACTAATACGTGAAGCAAAAAAATTATATTCCTTTTTACGATAATTACGCGACGGAAGAATATGAGACTTACCAGATTTATAGTTTTAATACAGAATTTTGCAAAAAGATACATTTAATCAATAAAACCACAGTACACACTTCCAACTGCCTCATTGGTCTAGTGGTTAGCATGTTCGACTACAGACATGAGGTCCTGGGTTCGAGTCCCAGGTCGGGCCAATTCAAAAACCAATATTGAGTTTTCTATTAAGATTTTCTCAATATTTGCCCGAAGTTAGGAAGTTGGCGGTGTGATCCACCCCCGTGCCTCGGAGAGCACGTTAAGCCGTCGGTCCTGCGCCTGATCTCTCTCCGGTCGTGTCGGATTCCCGTCACATCGGACTATGAGAGTGAAGGAATAGAGAGTGCACTTGTGTACTATGCCTGCCAATCCGCAGTGGAGCAGCGTGGTGGGTCTATGCTCTAAAAACCCTCGCTCCTTGGAGTGAGGAGGCCTGTGCCCAGCAGTGGGACGTTAATGGGCTGCTACTTACTTACGTATCTGTCAATCGTTGACAATTATGTCAAATGCAATAAGGTTACATTAAAAGAGTTTGAGTTGTCAAAAGCACTAAAGAGGTTACATTAGAGAAATTACTATGGTGGTTAAGTTTTGTTAAATTACTGATGTTTTGACGTAACTTTTGTACAAGAACGTTGTGGTATAAAAGAAGACGTAGTGACTAAAATTGAGAAAGGTATGCTTAGATGCTATGCTTAGACTGACAAGTTGGAAGGGGAAGACCAAGGCAAACGTTCCTGGACCAAATCCAGGACATTTGAATTAAGGGCCAAGTCAAAAGTACTCTAAACCGACGAACTTGTATGAAAGGTTGAATGAGAATGAAAGAAGCGAAGGAGATATGCAAGGGTCGTGGCAAGTGGAAGGATGTTGTCTCTGCCTACCCTGAAGGGAATGAGGCGTGATGCTATGTATGTATGTAATGTTAACGTAACTTTAGTTAATTATTTCTTTCATACGAACATTCTCCTAACTATAATAAATAGAACAACAAAAGAATTATCGTAATTCGGGCAACAACTTTCTTTGATTATAGTCTTTGACATTAGAACCTTAATAATGTGTAAACTTATAATTTAATTTAGATTAAAATTAGATTTCCAATAAACTTCTATATAATGTGGTGATTTTTTTTATCTGCGTAAGACGTGAGTTATGGTTTGAAATCACAATGCAATAAATAAACGTTTATTTGACATTTATACGCAACTTAGGCATTTAGAGGTGAAATTTATTACCACACTTACCACGTACATTTCTCGTATGAGTTTCACATCAACACATAAACAATTTATTTAATAAAATTCAATACTTAATCAAAAATACAATAAAAGTGCTAAAAAAGCCTTCCTTTAAGCTTTTATATCACTTTTGAATCGTCAAATATGGTTTTCATATTATTTCCTTGTAGATTTAAAGGACGATATAAAATCCAATGTTACGAGGGAGGTTTCTTTGTGTCATATCCTGAGAAGAAACCACAATAAACTCAATTTGGTGTCTTTCTTTATCATCACCATTAAAATCGAGATTTTTTTTCTCTCTTCATATTCATACGATTGCGCGATACGTGTTATTTAAAAAAAATATATTTAGCAAAATCCCAAAATTACAAACACCAAGCTATAAACTCCTTTTTATTTTACAGCGATACGACTCTATTTAAAAAAGATACAGCCATTTGAAATGTTGGTAAAAATTTCGTTTTTAAAATTACAGCAAACTGTCCACACCCACGCTTTTTATCATCCAAGTAATGCTTCAGATTATAATACCATTTCCAATTAGCTTCACATACATACATAGCATTACGCCTCATTTCCTTCGGGGTAGGCAGAGACAACATCCTTCCACTTGCCACGATCTTTGCATATCTCCTTCGCTTCTTTCATTCTCATTAAGCCTTTCATACAAGTTCGTCGGTTTAGAGTACTCTTTTCCTGGCCCTTATTTAAAATGTCCTGGATTTGGTCCATTCGCATTCACTCGTAACTCATAAAACCTTTTTGTCAGTCTCCTTTCATTCATTCTCTCTACATGCCCAAACTATCTAAGCATACCTTTCTCAATTTTAGTCACTACGTCTTCTTTTATCCCACAACGTTCTCTCATCACACTATTTCTTACTCTGTCACTCAGTCTTAATCCACTCATACTTCTCAACGCTCTAATCTCTACCGCATTTATTTTACTTTTGAGCTTCTTCTGCCATACCCAACTATCACTGCCATACATAAGTGTTGGCACCAACACTCCTGCATGCACTGCCAGTCTAGCCCTTAGCTTCACAATTAATAGAAATTAACTACGCACCTAGGGCGAAAAGTATCACATTGCCGACCGCGTGATAACTGTAAACGACTTAATTATAAATTTTGATGACGTACCAAAACAAATTTCCAAGTATTTTACATATAAAAGAAGCGCGCGTGCGTCGAAAATTTGAAGCATACTTACTAAATTACGCATTAGTTCAATCGGGAGACAATGTGGCGCTTTCGTCACTCAACTAACAGACACAGGTACGATGAAAAAGTTATTAAGTGACTCCAGAAACTCTTCTGGCAGTTGTTTATAGAAACATTTATCAGTTAACCTTAAATTAATTGTTAATATCATGTAGCCTACTGGAATTTACATAAATAACTGGAAAAAAAAACATACTGTCATATTTGTCAAGTTGTCACTGACGTATATGTAGACGTGTATGTGTATGTATGTGTATATATGTGTACATATTCTGTTATTTTTAGGTTAAATGTGTTAGGTTAAGTTATGTGTTCGTCACGGGTCGCCGCTGAAAACCAGCGTTGGGCTAGTCCCCAACGATAGCTGAGCGGTATTCCCATTTTCGGCATCACATTCTTCTGCAATAACTAATGTATTTATTCTACTGTAATATTACTTTGTGTAAGCTCAATGTGTAGAAAAGTGTAATATCAGAAAATAAAATGTTATTTATTTATTATTTTAAATATAGGCTATCCAGGCTTCCTCTGCACCTTTTCCTGAGAAGAGCCCACAACAAACTCAGTCGAGTATTAAATTTTTACCATCATCATAGTATCGTCTTAGTAAACCTTTAAATTACATAACGATTTCTCAATTAATATGCTTTTAATAAAGGACTTTGATTTATCCAGTGACATCTCTAGAATGTCTTCTGGGTGGTTATGGTAATGAGTGGTTTATTTAATGCCTTGAGAAGAACCCACAATATACTCAGTCGGGGATAGATTGGTTTTTTTCTTCGTTATCGATAAACTTGAAAACTACTGGACCGATCGGCATGAGACCATGACCGTTCGACGCGGAATTAATTTTAGAAGGTTTTAGGCTATTCATTTTCTTGATTCCATCAAACCTTTACCATTTTTTTTTTTCAAATTTATGTGGGGAGTCATTTGTAATATAAAAATGAATCGCAAAATATGTGGGTAAGCGCATAACTCAACAACGTCTGGGTAAATTTTGACAATTCTTTTTTTTAAATGTTTTTTGAAGTCCAAGAATGGTTTTTACGGCGAGAAAAGTTCGAATAATTGCAGGGGAATGCCCTAAACAGCCTGTTTCCGTTTCCCATACATACGTACATACATAACATCACGCCTCATTCCCTTCGGGGTAGGCAGAGACAACATCCTTCCACTTGCCACGACCCTTGCATATCTCCTTCGCTTCTTTCAATCTCATTAAACCTTTCATACAAGTTCGTCGGTTTAGAGTACTCTTGACCTGGCCCTTATTTAAAATTCCCTTCCCTTCCAACTTTCGCATTCACTCTTGACTCATAAATCCCTTTTGTCAGTCTCCTTTCATTCTTTCTCTCTACATGCCCAAACCATCTAAGCATACCTTTCTCAATTTTAGTCACTACATCTTCTTTTATAGCACAACGTTCTCTTATCACACTATTTATCATACATACATATATATCATACATACGTTTTCTCACTATTTTAATTAAATAAAGTCAATTTGACCTTTATTGCTATTCAATAAAATACATAATAAATTAAAAGTTCTCACTGTCAATTTGCACTTTATTTTTTATTATGATAGATAGGCATGGGCTTGGCTGCTATCACACCTGATGTTAAGTGTAGATGCCTTTTTGACGGCCTCGCTGGCGCAGTGGTGAGAGTATTCGCTTTGCTAGCGGAGGTCCCGGGTTTTATAATTTAGGAAATTGTATTTTCTAATTTTTCTGAGTCTGGACTGGTGGGAGGCTTCGGCCGTGGCTAGTTACCACCCTACCAGCAAAAACGTACCGCCAAACAAAGAGATTTGTGTTCCGGTACGATGCTGTGTAGAAACCGTAAGGGGTATATCGCCTCTTAACAGATTAGCGCGCTTCCATCTTAGACTGTATCATCACTTACCATCAGGTGAGGTCACAGTCAAGCGCTAATCTGTCAGCAATAAGAGGTGCCTATTACCTCTTGCTTTAAAAATATCTGGATCGTAGGAGTCTGCGGATCAGAAACGACTTGTGGGATGTCCATGTACGGATGCCAATCCTTTCTGTGTCTTGATGTTCTATAGTAAAAGGGCGACGGAGGAACAAGTTCATATAGCTCCTTCCACTCTCTGAAATATATTCTATAGAATACCGACAGACAGGCAACGTCGATGCTGCAGACTAGTCAATCTCCGATCGAGTTTTTTTATTATCGCTGCAGGAAGTTCAAAACCAGTTGAATAGTCACAAAATGTAAGAGCTATAGATATTAAGTACTGCTGTAATTGAGTTTTCTATTAAGATCTTCTCAATATTTGCCCGAAGTTGGGAAGATGCCGGTGTAATCCACCCCCGTGCCTCGGAGAGCACGTTAAGCCGTCGGTCCTGCGCCCGATCTCTCTCTCCGGTTATGTCGGATTACCGTCACATCGGACTATGAGAGTGAAGGAATAGAGAGTGCACTTGTGTACTATGCCTGCCAATCCGCAGTGGAGCAGCGTGGTGGGTCTATGCTCTAAAAACCCTCTCTCATATGAGCGAGGAGGCCTGTGCCCAGCAGTGGGACGTTAATGGGCTGCTACTTACTTACTGCTGTAATTATATTTAGATAATCATTCGTAAAACTGAAATCTTCCACAATCCAAATCATTTTGACAGAACAAAGTCTGCTGGGACTACGTGAAAATCAGCGCTGAATGGTCTCCAGACTGTGTAGCATAAATGCTGAGCTGGGTTCATTTTCTAGGTTATGCCACACATCGCAAAATGTACTAAAATATATTATGATCTGTGGCATAATGTATAAATAAAGATATTTTCTTTCTTTCTTTCTCTTTTACCATCACTGCATTATAATTTCAATTTATTGAAGTGAAACTTCTTTAGGCGCATGAGGGTAAGTTTTTTACGGATAAAACGCGTGGTTAACATCACGAAGATGTGCAGCGTTTTATGCTAATTCGTTTAAAGGTTAGGTTAGGTATTAATTTTCGATAATTTCCTTAAGTTCCTAACATATCTTTCTTTTTCCCCCACCCATTATGTTTTAGATTTGTACAAATGAAAACCGGACACATAAATATAACATTCGTATATGAAATTGTATTTATTTATTTAACTGTGAAATATAATAAAGTCTACAAATAAATTGTGGTTGGAAGACACATTACTAAAGACTACAATAAATTACATCAAAGAAATAAATAAACGCTTATTAATTAAATAAGTTAGGATACAAATATATAATAATAAATAATCAATCGAAAAAAAAACTGGAAACCATCAACAATTATATATTGTAAACTAACACACTAACTATGTATGGATCAAAAGGTCTGAAATAAATGTTTATTTATTTATTTATTTATTTATTTATTTATTATGAAGTGCAGTTAATATTACCTATTTTAAATTTGGCTGCATTAAAACTACCATATTTATTTATTTAATTAATTATTCTTAGCGCACACATACATACGAAATTTTAAGAAAGAGAATTACAATATTATAAATATATGTGTACAAAGGCGGTCTTATCGCTCAGAGCGACAACCTTGGAGATAGTAGCCCATGACAGTATTGGGGAAGTGCAATAGAACAACAATTACTACTATTACGACCACAAAAATACTAAAGTACATACAAAATGGATATAGACAATACACACATACATTTATATAAATAGATAGATATATATTTATATACCCATATGTAATTTAGTAAACATACATACACATATAAATATACAAACATAATTATTGTGCATTACTTAAATAATATTCTTTCAAACGTCTTTTGAAGATAGTCAATTCAAAACAAATCAAAAATATCTTTATTCAAGTAGGCATATTACAGCACTTTTGAATCGTCAAATTATATTTTTTTTTCCACACTCTGAATCCAATATACGTCTGATGATGGTACTCAAAATCGGCTTAAAATCTAACGTTACGAGGGTTCCTTCGCGCCCTGATCCGAGAAGAACCCACAACAAACTCAGTCGGGTATTTTTTTTTTACCATCATCATTACAATAATATATTAATTTACTATATTTTAATTAAAATTAGAGCAATTCGTTCACTCCCAGGCGTTTCTATCGTCTAAGTAAT
>JACTOM010000936.1:2099633-2115062 GCA_015832385.1 Elymnias hypermnestra
AATTGAAATATATTAAACTAATATGATATTGTAATGATGATTATAACAAAAAAAAAAAAAATACCCGACTGGGTTTGTTGTGGGTTCTTCTCGGATCAGGGCGCGAAGGAACCCTCGTAACTTTAGATTTTAAGCCGTTCTTGAGTTCCATCATCAGACGTATATTAGAATCAGAGTGTGGAAAAAAAAATATAATTTGACAATTCAAAATTGACAAATCATAATAAAAGTTGCAAGATTACTTAGACGATAGAAAAGCGTGGGAGTAAACTAGTTGCTCTAATTTAAATATAAATATAATAAATAAATATGATATTGTAATGATGATGGTAAAAAAAACCCGGCTGAGTTTGTTGTGGGCACTCAGGACAAAGCGCCAAGGAACCCTCGTAACTTTTGATTTTGGGTCGTTCTTTAATACCATCATCAGATATACATTAGAATTTGTAAATTAGAAAAGTGCTGTAATAGGCTCATTTGAATAAAGATATATTGATTTGATTTGGATACAAGATTTTGAAATATAAAAATTCCTACACGACACCTCAATATAACGAACAAATGAAATAAAACCTATATACATAACTCTTATAATATTTCATAGTTCGTGTTGCAGTTCTTAGTACTATATCACTTATAATAGGTGATTATAAAGAGACACCTGAGTGAACGACTCATTGTTTGATCCGGAGAATTGAAACCAACGTGCTCTTTCTCGAAAACAACAGAGTTTAATACAAACCTACATAATTAGCGGTTAATGGATAACATTTATTTATTAATGCACCAATGAAACGTGTAACAGTTAAAGAAATTAAAATTAGCATTTAGTCCTTATCCCTTTGGAGAGGTTTCCTTCAGGAATCACAGAAAGTTGTATTCCATATGTTAATTATGAGGCTGGGTGTGCATCGAGGAGTGTTGGTGTTATGTAGCAGTTAAAAAAACTTGTCCTTTTTGTTAAAAACTATTTATTCACTTAACTTTATAATTTAAAATAAAACTAAAAAATAACTTAATTACGATTTAAAAGAAACAAAGTAATGAGAAACAGAGTAACAATGTTAGAACTAAGAGTGTTGGATATAGAATGTGTGTGTAATTGGGAATGAGGGAACATTTATATTAGACGATGTGGTAGGGATGAGACATGGAGGGTGTGAGAGGGTTGTTAACTTAACTATCTTGTTTATTGTAACGAACCTTATCTACTAATTGATGTTTACAATGATAATGAGTGAATACTAGTGAGAATATGGAATGACAATACTGAATGTTACTAAGCTAGGTATTTTATATGTATAGGTATGAGTATTATATAACATTGGTGCCAATGCTTATGTAAGGTTGTGAATGGCAGAAGAAGCATAAAAGTAAAATAAATGCAGTAGAGATAAGAGCGTTTACAAAGTAAGGTACAGTGTGATAAGAGAACGTTGTGGTATCAAAGAAGATGTAGTGATTTAAATTGAGAAAGGTATGCTTAGATGGTTTGGAACCTAGAGAGAATGAATGAAAGGAGAATGACAAAAAGGATGTAGGACTCTAGAGCGAGTTGAATGGGAGAGTTGAATGGGAAGTAAAAAATATTTGCGTATTCTTTTTTAGAGTCCTCCGTATTCTTATAAACCTAGTCGGCGACAATGAAGGTAGGTGTGTCCCGCGTGTCCACTTGGCAGCTCCGGTGCCACCTATAGCTTGTATATGTAGTTACAACCAATAGCTATATATGTAGGTACCTTGGCTGACACCGACTTCAAATATAAGAAAACGAAGAACTCTAAAAAAGAATACGCAATTTATCTTTTACTATTTAGAGCATATTAATATACTTGTAAGTTTTTTATTAAAGTTGATTACAGACACTTATATTTTTTGCCATAAATCGCACCCTTACTGTAAGCCGTTGAGGAGATCCATTGATCTTCATATTTAACTGCGACTAGCACTTGACCATACCGAAGTCACGGTAGGCAACTCAAATATCTGGATAGCTTATAGAAGATTCTGCCGAGTGTCGTTGATTTGCGCCTAAGAATTGAAGAGTTCCGTCACTTTGTCATTGATTCCATCATCAGAACCTAACCAAACTATTATTAAATACCCCTTGAGGTATCCTTTCCACTAAAAAAAGAATCATCGAAATCGGTTGGAGTGATCTTGAGTTATTCGTCCATTTGTCGAGCACATGCTTCATGCAAATTTAAGCCTTATACGGTTTTCTCATGGATGGCATCATCAGAACTGGGTTTAAAAAAAATAGGATCCTACGACATACACCACCATTCATATAAAAAAAATCATTAAGATTGATAACGAATTGATAACCTCCTCCTTTTTTTGAAGTCTGTTAAAAAGAGGAAAAGGACATGCAGATCACAGCGCTGTCTTATCGGACGCTATTTAAGCGAACTGAAATATCCAGATACGTGGCCGGATTTTCACAGATCATTAGCGTCCCACTTCTGGGCACAGGCCTCCTCACTCATATGAGAGAGGGTTTTTAGAGCATAGACCCACCACGCTGCTCCATTGCGGATTGGCAGCCATAGTACACAAGTGCACTCTCTATTCCTTCACTCTCATAGTCCGATGTGACGGTAATCCGACACTACCGGAGAGAGATCGGGTGCAGGACCGACGGCTTAACGTGCTCTCCGAGGCACGGGGGTGGATCACACCGCCAACTGCCCAACTTCGGGCAAATATTAAGAAAATCTTAATAGAAAACTCAATATCTATTATTGAAATGGCCCGACCCGGGACTTGAACCCAGGATCTCATGTCTGTAGTCGAACATGCTATCCACTAGACCAATGAGGCAGTCATCACAGACCAAATAGGAATCTAATAACCAGAATTTGTTTATATATCAAAAAGAACAAATAAATTATTTGGAAGCGCCATCTTTAGAATAAACGATAAACTTGTCCAGAAAGCGTAGCAAGTACATTTAACGTAGTATCAAACCTAACCGCTAGATAACAGTACCAGTGACATCGAAAGTGACATGGAAAAGCTCAATTTGATTAATCTCAGGAACTACTGGTCTGATTTGAGAAATTCTTTCATTGTTAGATAGGCCATTTATCCAGGAAACCTATAAGCTATATCATCAAGCTAAACATAAAAGGACAGTGCACAAATGACGAAAGTTTCAAAATCGGGATAGCTTTTTCCTTCTGAAAGCTTCCGCTACGTGTGCGGTTTGAGTTCTAAAAATAAGAAAAAAGTCCTTTGAAGACTGGGTCATTATTACCCTTTTTATGGCAGCAAAATTGTTCCTTTTGTCTCTTTTATATAGTACAAGCCGTAGGTCATCACCTGATGACCAATGGTCGCTGACTATGGGGCTCATTCGAAAGCTCAGAGTCACTCAGCGTGCGATTGAGAGGGCTATGCTCGGAGTTTCTCTACGCGATCAAACGAGGAGATCCGTAGCAGAACCAAAGTCACCGACATAGCCCTACGTATCGCGAACCTGATGTGGCAATGGGCGGAGCACATAGTCCGACGGACCGATGGATGTTGGGGCCTGAAGGTGCTGGAGTGGCAACCCCGCACCGGGCGGCGCATTGTAGGGAGACCCCCCACAGGACTGGGCCTTGTGGACGTCATTACGTGAGACCTATGTCCAGCAATAGACGTCCATCGGTTGAAGCGACGACAACGACGATATAGTATAAAAGTAGTTACGTGGTAAGGTAAGTAGCAGCCCATTAACATCCCACTGCTGGGCACAGGCCTCCTCACTCACAGGAGAGACAAACAGTAACACATATCGACGAAATCTAAACTAAAATTTAAAGTCAACCCCTACGCCATCTAGCATGAACTTTTTATAATCAATACATATTAAGAAACTTTAAAGACAAATTATTAATACGAACAACTCTAAATAAGAATACGCAATTATTTTTTTACTTTTTAGAGCATGTTAATATTTGTTTGACAGTTTGTTTTAAAGGCGGTTCTTTTTTAGTTATTTTTTTTAATTTTTTTATGATTTTTAGTGAATCTGAAGTACACTAACAAATATGCCTGAATATGGGTACAACCTGAACCAAATGAGGCCGTTATTTTGCCACCCCGCTATTACCAGTCTTTTATATGGTAATCGAGCGCAACACTAATAAGTAAAAGTTTCCTTACCCCCGCCCACCCTTGTAATATTGCAATGGAGCAACAAACGTAAGCTCTTTGCTATTTGATTACAGACACTTATATTTTCTGCCATAAATCGCACCCTTACTGTAATCCGTTGAGGAGTTCCATTGATCATCATATTTAACTACGACCATACCGACGTTACGGTAGGTGACTCAAATATCCGGATAGCTTATAAATGATTCTGCCGTATATCGTTAATTTGCTCCTAAGAATTGAAGAGTTCCGACACTTTGTCATAGAATCTATCATCAGAACCTCACCAAACTATCAAAAAACAACCGTTGAAGTATAAACTTTCGAATAAAAAAAGAATCATCGAAATCGGTTGGCGTGATCTTGAGTTATACGTCCAATTTAACACTCATTCGGCTTTCTCATGGATGCCATCATCAGAACTGGATTTTAAATAACTGGGACCCTATGACCATTTAAAAAAAAATCATCAAGATAACCCTACAAAAATCAATATATAGACAAACTACAGATTACTTACCTTACTTACCTATATACTTGAAAAAACTTTGTTACTTTATTGACATCGCAAAAGAAGTCGAAAGCATCGACTAGTTTAAAATAAACTAATTCAAATAAATTTTAAGACATTAAAATGAACAACAGATATTAAATATGTTTTCTAAAAGTATATAAACGTTTGGACACATTGGAAGCAGTGAAGATAATGAATTATCCATCCAATAACCACGACGTCCATAAATCATATTTTCTTTATGCACATAAAACAAATATGATATAAACAATAAAATTAAACGATCGATTGTATCACATCGAAAATAAATAGAAATAAATTATAATGCCAAATATTTAACGTAAATACATTCATGCTAATGCAAATAGAGTGTTCAAAGCATAGTGCATAAATTTTCCAAAATTGCTGCGTATTTGAACAGCTTTTGCAACGCTTTTGTCTCATTTTGTATATAAAGCTAAGGATTTCTACAAGATCATTATCAGATTCAGCAAGCTGAAGCATCATGAAGTACTTCGTAGTCCTCGCTTTGGTATTTCTTGCAGTCCAGGCTATACCAGCACCAAATTGCGATAAGACTGGTAGTCTTTTAGATGAAGGCAAAAACTGCGATGGTGACCCCGAAAGTCTGATTGATGCTAAAGTAGCTCTTGATATTCTCGACGGTTGTGATAACAGCCCTGCAGTGCCTACTGATAGTGGTGGCTGTGAAGACGCTTCAAAGAAATCTGATGATGGAAGTCTCATAAACGTTGCAGCCGATGTAACAGTCGGTAAACTAGGAGATGCTGATAAATGCTAAAAAGCAGTTAACACTAAGTTATTCTACAAAAGTGTTTATAAATTTGTAAAAAACATAAGTTTTTCATTGGAAAAATAAATTATATACCTTAATTGGTAACATTTCAAGTTGTGTTTAATTTTTATCAGAATATATCGATGAAAGTAGGTTCCAAAAGCACTTTTAAATCATCAACAGTCTGTCCATTGTTAACAAATCTACCATCGGCTTCTGGTGGTTGATTTCTCTGAGATGTAACCGGCAAGAAACTAAGCGGTTACTCTTTTAAATATAGGTCTGTATTTTGACTCCCTGTGCAACTCCAAACATCAATCAAGTCCAAACATTGCTTTCGCTTAAATAATCTTCAACGTTATTTATTCCAGTGTTAGGAAACCGTAAAATCTAAATTAGCTGGTGCTCGAACGCACGGGTCAATGAATTAATGGACGAACGTTTTCGAGTGCGACACACGTTGTATATTTGAATTTAGCTGTACTAACATCGCTCGCTTCAACTGATGGACGCCCACAAGGCCCGATCTTGCGCCGCCTGGCTCCAGCGTCTACTGGCGACCCTCTTTATGTCGTCAGTCCACCTTGTGGGGGGTCTCCCTACACTACGCCGCCCGGTGTGGGGTCGCCACTCCAGCACCTTCGGGCCCACGTCCATCGGTCCGTCGGGATATGTGCCCAGCCCATTGCCACTTCAGGTTCGCGATTCTTAGGGCTATATCAGTGACTTTGGCTCTCCTACGGATCTCCTCATTTCTGATTTGATCACGTAGAGAAACTCCGAGCATAGCCCTCTCCAACGCTGAGCGACTCTGAGCTTTCGTATGAGGTCACGTTTTGGAGGCCAATTAGTAATTACACAAATTATTAAATAATATTCAAAATTGGACTGCCTCATTGGTCGCATGTTCGACTACAGACATGAGGTCCTGGGTTCGAGTCCCGGGTCGGGCCAATTCGAAAATCGATATTGAGTTTTCTACTAAGATTTTCTCAATATTTGCCCGAAGTTGGGAAGTTGGCGGTGTGATCCACCCCCGTGCCTCGGAGAGCACGTTAAGCCGTCGGTCCTGCGCCTGATCTCTCTCCGGTTGTGTCGGATTCCCGTCACCTCGAACTACGAGAGTGAAGGAATAGAGAGTGCACTTGTGTACTATGCCTGCCAATCCGCAGTGGAGCAGCTGGTGGGTCTATGCTCTAAAAACCCTCTCTCATGCGAGTGAGGAGGCCTGTGCCCAGCAGTGGGACGTTAATAGGCTGCTACTTACCTTTTTACCTTTATTCAAAATTACAGAGTAGATATTAAGAAGAAACAATATGGAAACAATGAAAAGACAAAAGTGAGATATTCGCTATGTACTTACGAGGACTTAGTGAGTGATATGTAGTTGTGAGTGGGTATGTAAGAATGAGTGAGTGTATTTGTGTTTATTGGTGAAATTTAATCATGTTTGATGAATTAGTGCCTGTTTTATGCCTTTTGTAAAAGGATGTCTTCGATATTGATTGAGGTGTCTTGATAAAAGCGTGTATGCTGAATCCGACAAATGATTTCTAGAACCTTCTTCATGCTAAAATGTGGCGATAAAAGTTTGTTCTTAAAGTATCTGTTGTTATATAACATTGGTTTTAATTTTCTTTTACTTGTCATTTTGTCCAAAATAACCGTTTGAACGCCCGGCCGTGTTTTCCTAATGCAGTAATCTGTCCACGCTTTTTTTTTCGCTGGGAAATGCTTTTATGCACTGGCCCCGACCGTGTGTCAGGGGTATGGGACTCGGCGAATAAGCAGACCTCGCAATACCCACTAAAACCCAGCGGAACCCTCTTCATCCATGACTGAAGCAACAGGGGTTTAACTTTCGCATTCATCCCTGGTGTCCCGGATGAATCCGACTGAGGATTCTTGACGATGGAAGGACTTACGCTAACAGACGCTGCCTTGAGGAAGCATCCATTGCAATCTCCCCCTCTCGTTCGTGGGCCTCCTTCAGTGAGATGATCGTCGTACAGAAGAGGGCCACTCCCGCCCAGCACCTCTTACTAGAGAGCATCGCGCCTACAACGCTGTCCAGTAAGAGGTCCGCGCCGATCTGCACAATCTGCCAAATGTCGTGTATGCTGTGCCAAGTTGATTCCTCGCGACCAATTATGTGCAGGCACTTTCCGAAACATCCGTATCCGGTCAGAACCTGCACCAATCTGTAGGTGAGTGACCCGTGCTTCCTGGAAAGCCATTGTTCCAGGTGAGGGCGGATCGCCTCCACAGTGGCCACGCCCGCTCCTGGGGTCCTAAGATCTTCTTTCCATCTTTGGATCAGAGCACGGTTGGCTCGTGCCGTGATCCTGCGGACCTCATCAGCGCCAACCTGCACATCACATTCCCTTGTAGCCACCTTGTGCCTATAGATCGCCACGAGAACTTCCGCACGAAGCTCCCACGGAGGATCGCCCGCCAGAATCGGTCCACGCTTGGTTAACGAGAATAACAGTAGATTGTAGTTGTTATTTATATCACTTATATAATAAAAAACAGTATTAATCATTAATTAAACACTCACAGTTTATAAAATACCACGTAAAAATCAAAACGACCAACACTGCAACACATGCACCGTTAGTAACGGTAACTTTGTGACTGATTTATTCTTTGTTGTTTCTGTTTTTCTGGTGTTATCTCTACGCATATTTTGAAACGACAGTTACCAAGAAGCGTGATAATTAATACACATTATGACTTAAAAAGAAAGATATGCTTATATTACCGATTGCCCGAGTGGAGTGCAGTACTACGATATCATGTTAACCGGTGGCTGACATGGTCAATCAACCAGATAAAATAATCCTCAGACACCTTTTATATCCTTATCTTAATGAAAGTCCTGTCTAAATCGGTCTAGCAAAAATTAAAATTGATTCTTTTTACATTTTATTGCTATGGATTATATTAAGGCTCGACGTTGTCCAGTAGCAAGAACTTATTGATGTGATAAAATTAGATAAAAAGAATACCGCGATCCATACAATAAATAAAACGTAGGGAGAGTCAAAGGAAATAAGGAGACCGCCTAAATATTAGTTTAGATCTAATATTTCTCAGAGATCTTTGAAGCTGTAGAATAAATATTACGTTGTTAGGATGCGTTCATATGAAAGTCTAAGTAAAAAAAATGCTTTACTGCTGACAGTAAGTAATAGTAAGTAGCAGCCCTTTAATGTGCCACTGCTGGGCACAGGCCTCCTCACTCCGAGGAGCGAGGGTATTTAGAGCATAGACCCACCACGCTGCTCCACTTTTTTATTTTTATAGGCGTGGCAGGCAAACGAGCTTGCGGGTCACCTGATGTTGAGTGATCACCGCCGCCCATGGACACCTGCAGCATAGAGACCGCCGATGCGTTGCCGACCTAAGAAAATTACTATGCCTGCTAATCCACTGCGGATTGGCAGGCATAGTACACAAGTGCACTCTCTATTCCTTCACTCTCATAGTCCGATGTGACGGGAATCCGACACGACCGGAGAGAGATCAGGCGCAGGACCGACGGCTTAACGTGCTCTCCGAGGCACGGGGGTGGATCACACCGCCAACTTCCCAACTTCGGGCAAATATTGAGAAAATCTTAATAGAAAACTCAATATTGATTTTTGAATTGGCCCGACCCGGGACTCGAACCCAGGACCTCATGTCTGTAGTCGAACTTGCTAACCACTAGACCAATGAGGCAGTACTGCTGACAGGTTAACACTTAACTGTATTGGAATGGAAGAAGATAAATATATTGTAAGAAAAATATTAATGAACGTATAATTTAAAAAAGCTTAAGGAACGTTTACTCGTTGCTTACCAAACGTTTTTCAGTCGCATTTGTCATGTATGTACGCTGTTTTGGTGGCAAAATTATTCTGGGCATCCGCAGCAAGAAGTGGCATGTAAGTCTAGGCTTCAAAAATGAATCAGTTTTCTTTTATTTCTTTTTTAATAGTTAGTCAGTCTATTATTTATCAGTTGTTGACATTAATAATACAGGACCTATTTCTAAAAAGTACAAATATGTATAGTTTTTCTCTACAATGCATAAGTATAGTAAATTAGTCCTGAATTTAGTTAAATTTTCCCATAATAAATACAATACAAAGAATGAAGTTATATGAAGTTAAATAATAGTCCAATTAAAATAAATTATAAAATAAGAAGTAAAACTGAGCCTCTATTCCTCAAGTCCACCAGTTGGCCCCAAAATATCAGCAACGCGGAGGTTATGAGACGAGTCGGTAAAAAACAGAAGCTATTGCAGACCATCAAAATCAGCAAAGTTGCCTACCTTGGTCATGTTTTAGACACGACATATGTGACCTGCTGCAGCTGATAACGATGGGCAAAATTGCCGGAAACGCAGAACTATCGTGAGTGGACTGGTGTTACGAGCGCTGCCAAATTATTTCACCTCACACGAGATTAAGACATGATTGTCACTACTGGTGTCCAACCTACAGCAGTTGGAGCTGAACAATAAGAAGAAGAAATGCCTCTATTATGCTATCTTTTGATAAGGCGCAAAAGTGATGTACACACAATGAAGGCGGTCGGCCAGCGCGGCCAGCATGCTGCTGGTGCTCTCGTGCAGCGCAGCCAGCATGCTGCTGGTGCTCTCTTGCTACCAGTGAGACTCTATTTCGCATTATACTATAAAAATAGTCTATTCGCTCTTCGGCAAACATTTACTGCACTCCCTTGCCTCGTACAGATACTTGCCAAAGCAACAATGCCCAGTCAGCACCTTCGCCAGACAGTAGGAGATCCATGCCTTCTAGTAATCCAATAATTCAGGTGAGGACGGATTGCTGCTACCGTGTTCACAACCGCAGTTGTGGACCCGAGGTCTTGGCTCCACTTTTTGATCAGTGCTCTGTAGGCGAGAACGCAGTTACCTCCACCCTCAGTTCCCACGGGGGATCACCCGCCAGGAGAGTCGGCGCTATCCAAAAAACTGTATGATACCCCTGTATAACTATTACCGCCATGACCCTCCGCGCCCTACGCAAGTGAGCTTTATTAGAAGCAGCTAGAGCATTGGCTCAAACAAGTGTACTGTACAAAGCCATACTGGCCATAATGGCGGCATAAAGTTTCCTGCAGAACAACTCTAGACCTCTCACGTTAGGCAACAACCTTACAAGCGTGGAAGCGGCATTAATGAGTCGTTGAGTAAGTCAGGCGAAATGTGCTCGAAATCCCCATCGGTCATCCAGCATTGTGCCCAGATATTTCATCTGACATTTAACCTGTACTACCGTGCCATCCTCTGCCTCATCGTCTTGTGGTTAGCATGTGCGACTATAGACAATCGGGCCAATCAATATTGAGTTTTCTATTAAGATTTTCTCAATATTTGCCCGAAGTTGGCAAGTTGGCGGTATGATCCAGCCCCGTGCCTCGGAGAGCACATTAAGTCGTCGGTCCGGCGCCTGATCTCTCTCCGGTTCAGTGGGACGTTAATGGGCTGCTACGTGCCTACCGTGCCATCCAATAGTAGCGTCGCCTTTGGTCTCGAAAGGATTTGTACGATCTTTGCTTAAACTCAGTTCACAGATTGCAAATTCACAGATTGTAGAAAGTGGTGTAGTATGCTTTAAAAAGAGTGGCTTAAACAATTGATCAGCACCGTGCAAATCTGTGTATAACGATGTTAGTTCTGACCGATAATCCTTAAGCTTATTTGACACTTGATGCCGTGGATTCCCGGAATAATGCGACTGAGAATTTTTGACAAAAGCCATACAAGAATGTTGAAGATTATTTAATCGATAGAAATATTTGGACTATTTGATGTTTAAAGTTGCACAGGGAGTCAAAATATTGCACATTGTAACCTACAAAAGTATATTGAAAAGAGTAACAGTCTCATCTTAAAGAAATCAACTGTCAGAACCGATTTAGAAGTGCTTTTTGTACCTACTTTCCTCGATATATTCTGGTAAAAATTAAAGACCAGTGACCAGTTAAGGTATTTCATTTATTAATAAAAACATATGTTTCTTACAAATATGTAAACACTTTTTTAGAATAGATTAGTGTCGACTTCGCTTTTTACCATTTATCAGCATTTCCTAGTTCACCCACTGCTACATCGGCTGCAATGTTTATGAGACTTCCATCATCAGGAGTCTTTGGAGCGTCATTACAGCCATCACTTCCAGTAGGCGCTGCAGGACTGTTATCACCACCGTTGAGAATATCAAGATCTATATCCGTATCAATCAGGCTTCCGTTGTCACCATCGCAGTTTTTGCCTTCAAGAAGTTTAATAGCCACGTCAGCATCTAAAAGACTACCAGTCTTATCGCAATCTGGTGCTGGCATAGCCTGGACTGCAAGGAATACCAAAGCGAGGACTGCGAAGTACTTCATCATGCTTCAGGTTGCTGAATCTGATAATGATCTAGTAGGAATCCTCAGCTTTATATACAAAAGTAGACAAAAGCTGTTCAAACACGATGGAGTTTTTGGACATATGACGCACAATTTTTTGAATACTCTGTTTGCATTATTTATTTATATTAAATGTTTGGCATTATGATTTATTTCTATTTATTTTCGATGTAATACAATTGACCGTTTAATTTTACTCTTTGTATGATATTTGTTTTACTTGTATAAACGAAGATAGTTCATGGACCTCGTAAATTTTGGATGGATTATTCATTATATTTACTGTTTTCAAAGTGTCTATACGCTTATATGCTTTTGAAAAATAGTTAAAAACCAATTACAATTAGTTCATTTTAAACTTGTTGATGTCTTCGACTTCTTTTATTTGCGATGCAACTAAAAATAACGTATGTTGTTTTTAATTGTTTTTAATATATAGGTAAGTAAGATAAATAATCTGTATACTGTCGATAAAGTGATTTTTTTAGGGTTTTCGTAATAAATATTCATTTTATAATAAACTGCCTCAAGTAGATTATTATTTTTTTTATATTTATCATTGCATAATTCCCGTTATAGCTTCTGAACGGCATGACTGATCTTAATAAGAAAATAATTCGTCGTCGTCGTCGCTTCAACCGATGGACGTCCTCTGCTGGACATAGGTCTTACGTAATGATGTCCACAAGGCCCGATCTTGTGTGGGCGGGGCACATGGTGTAGAGCACCATTTACCATATTCCCTGCATTCACTCTCCTTTCAATATCACTTTCACATGTTCCATCTTTTGTAAATTTAGATTTCAAGTATAGATATATAGATAGAAATACCTTATTGCCCACAGACACATGCAGGAAATACAAAACTAAGAATAAAGCTAGAACTAGGTGAGTGCAAAGGTGAGTCAAAAAACAATCACTTCCAGACAACCTTTGTAGAAGTAGATGCTGATTTAATAAATTATTTAATTATTTAAATGAGAATAGCTTACGTATAACTTTATAACAACGACAAAACTGTCGGTATTATTTTCGTGATATTGTGAATAGAGCTTTATATATCCAATATTTCATGTCCGAAAAATATGAAAAGTTGGGAGTCGCGTCAGACCGTTGAAATGGCTAAAACTCATTCATCAGAGCCTTCACTAGAAACTATATTATATATGCATTGATCCATCAATATTTGTTGCAATTTGTTTTATTAGGTAATTTGTTCAACGCTGTCTCCACAATATATATTTATGAAGAAGTTGCTTGAATAATTCAACAACTTACATATTCGCTTCTTTCATTCTCATTAAACCTTTTATACAAGTTCGTGGGTTTAGAGTACTCTTGACCTGGCCCTTATTTAAAATGTCCTGGATTTGATCCAGGAACGTCCGCCTTGGTCTTCCCCTTCCAACTTTCGCATTCACTCTTGACTCATCCTTTTTGTCAGTCTCCTTTCATTCATTCTCTCTACATGCCCAAACCATCTAAGCATACCTTCTCAATTTTAGTCACTACGTCTTCTTTTATACCACAACGTTCTCTTATCACCCCATTTCTTACTCTTGACTTTCACTACCATACATAAGTATTGGCACCTAAAGTCGCGCAGGGCACCATTTACCATATTACCTGCATTCACTCTCCTTTCAATATCACTTTCACATGTTCCATCTTTTGTAAATTTAGATCCCAAGTATACAAATTCTTTCACCTCTTCCACTTGTTCCCCATCTATCAAAATATTGTCATTCATCATCACGGAATTTACAATAAAGAAATTTGTGAAGAAGTGTCTTTATGTGTTTTATAGATACAGCACTGAAAAAATTTGATAATTTTTCAACCCATTAATTTTTTCACTACTATTCGGTGAGTAATACTTTTATGCAGAACTTTGATTTATGGGTGAGGAGTGTGGGACTCGGCGAGCAAAAAGGCCTCGCAATACCCACTAAAACCTTTTCGCATTCATCTCTTGTATACCGGAGTTTCTCTACGCGATCAAATCAGAAATGAGGAGATCCTTAGAAGAATCAAAGTCACAGACATAGCCCTAAGAATCACGAAGCTGAAGTGGCAATGGGCAGGGCACATATTCCAACGAACCGATGGACGTTGGGGTTCGAAGTTATAGAAAGGCGACATAAGGAGGTTCGCCGGTAGCCACTGGAGTCAGGCGGCACAAGATCGGCCACAGTGGGCATCATTAGGTGAGACCTATGTTCAGCAGCGGACGTCCATCGGTTAAAGTGAGTGAGTGAGTGATAGATACCAGATAAATGCGACTGAGAATTCACGGAGGCGGGAGGATTTACGCAAACACTGCTTGTTTGACATCGCTGTGTAGCATTGTATATTTTTGTTTCTCCTGTACCTTATATTTCTTTTATGTTTCTTGTATGGTGTACATTAAAGTATTCTTTATCTACTTCTATGTATTCATCAATTTCTTTAGCATTTTTAAAGCCTGATTATTTCTCCTAATCACTGAATGTATAATAATGAAGAAGTGTCTTTATGTGACGTAGAAAATAAACAACATTTTCCACAGGAACCGAAGGCTCATTACGTGAAAGCCTTTAAGAGTTCACAGCGAAGTGTTCGCAATGTAAGAAATGTGCTTGCTTCAGCTGTGATGCTGCTAATTTTGTTTGATTTGGAACTTCTTCTTTTTCTTTGTGAGACATTTTAATCGCTTTTAAGATTTCCCCGTTTCCATTATTTAACTTTCTACATTGCAGCTGGTGTTTGCGATTTTGTCATTGTATTTATATATAGGATGGCTTAAAGGAATGAATCCACTGTTTAAAAAGCCGTAACTTGTAAAATAATTGACGGAGTTGTTTCATTTTTGGATTGTTTGTTTGTAGATTTTAATGGCGATCATTTTGAAGTTACACTGTCACTAATAATGCAATTTTACGCGGTTAAAGGAATTCGTCGTCTGACAGACTGGTATATTTCAGCTATTTTTACAGGATTATGTCATATGGTATTCTACTTTGGGGTAATGGTGCTGATATAGATGCAATATATTGTGCTGCAGAAAAGGGCCGTTCGTGCGATTTACAATATGGGTCCAAGAGAGTCGCTAAGAAACAAATTCAAGGCAGTTAACATAATTGACAGTTCACTGCGTAAATATATTAGAAAACTTGTTGTATGTACATAAAAACATTGACTCTTTTAATAAAAAGAGTGAATGTACATCATATAACTTACGAAACCAAAACAAACTTGTTATAAATTCTAGTAGGCTGCATAAGATTAACAACTCATTTAAGGGTAACTGTATACGTTTCTATAATAAACTCCCACAAGACGTTCTAAAGATGTCAATTAATAAATTCAAAGTCTTTGTTAAAAGAAAGTTGATAGAAAAATCGTATTATAAGTTGCAAGATTACCTAGACGATAGAAACGCTTGGGAGTGAACAAATTGCTCTAATTTTAATTAAAATATAGTAAACTAATTTGTTATTGTAATGATGATGGTAAAAAAAAATACCCGACTGAGTTTGTTGTGGGTTCTTCTCGGATCAGGGCG
>JACTOM010000936.1:2120569-2156174 GCA_015832385.1 Elymnias hypermnestra
CCACCGGTTCGGAAAATTGAATCCGCTGAGAAGAAACAGGCAAGAAACTCAACGGTTACTCTTTTAAAGATAGTTTTGTATGCTACAATGTGTAATATATTGCTTCTGTGAGCAACTGGAATCAAATCCAAACATTTCTATCGCTTAAATAATCCTCAACATTATAATATGCCTTTTGTAAAAGGATGTTTTTGACATATTTCTTAAAACTATGCGGAGGCAAATCCAAAACTGATTGAGGTGTCTTATTAAAAATGCGTATGCTCAACCCGACAAATGATTTTTGAACTTTCTTCACTCTAAAATATGGAATTACAAGTTTGTTTTTATTTCTTGATTCGGATATTATTTAATATATATTGCGACGGTACTGTGAGATTTATCTCTTAGAGAAACAGGAGATCCTAATTGATATATGGCTCGTATTGCTCTGTTTTGTAAAATAAATATAGTTTCAATGTCCGCCGCCCTACCCCATAACAGTATTCCGTAAGACATAATGCTATGAAAGTAAGCGAAATACACCATTTTAGCAGTTCCAACATCAGTGTATTGTCTAACTTTTCTAATAGCGAATGCAGCGGAACTAAGTTTACTTGCCAGAGTCTTAATATGGGCCCCACTGAAGCCCAGAATCTAATGTTATACCTAGGAATACTGTAGATTTTACTATCTCTACAGGAATATCATTAATTCGAATGTTTGTACACATTTCTTTTGCATTTGGCAAAGTGAATTCAACACTCTAGTCTTTGCCGAGTTTAATATTAAATTATTTACTGAAAATCAATGTGAGACATGTGACAGGTTACTATTTACATCGACGTAATTTTCCTTATTTCTATCAATCTTGAATATCAAGGACGTGTCATCGGCAAATAGCACTATATCACATTTGTCTATCACATGGTACGCTAAATCATTGATATATATTAAGAATAGAATTAGAATCTGTGAAATTAAGAATGTCATGACGTAGTTGTGTTAGCTACCTGCGACAAGATGTGTCCCATGTGGCAGTCCCTATGGGGAGAGCTAGGTACTTGAGAAACGGCGACGGCGCCTACGTATATAAAAATCTGATGTACGTATCTGTCCGTCGGTTGATAATGATTTTATAAAAGTTTTTTTTATATGTAACATATAAGGTAAGGTAAGTAGCAGCCCATTAACGTCCCACTGCTGGGCACAGGCCTCCTCGCTCATATGAGAGAGGGTTTTTAGAGCATAGACCCACAACGCTGCTCAACTGCGGATTGGCAAGCGTAGTACACAAGTGTACTCTCTATTCCTTCACTCTCATAGTCCAACATGACGGCAATCCGACACGACCGGAGAGAGAGATCAGGCGCGGGACCAACGGCTTAACGTGCTCTCCGAGGCACGGGGGTGAATCACACCGCCAACTTCCCAACTTCGGGCAAGTATTGAGAAAATCTTAATAGAAAACTCAATATCGATATCAAATTGACCCGACCCGGGACTCGAACCCAGGACCTCTTGTCTGTAGTCGAACATGCTAACCACTAGACCAATGAGGCAGTTGCACATGTAACATATATTCTAGTCTATTTATTTAATAAACTGCCTCATTTTTCTAGTGGTTAATATGTTCAGCCACAGTCATGGGATCCTGGGTTCGAGTCCCAGATATTGAGTTTTCTATTTAAGATTTTCTCAATATCTGTCCGAAGTTAGAAATTGGCCATGTGATCCATCCCTGTGCCTCGGAGACCACGTTGAGCCCTCGATCCTGTGTCGGAGTCCTGTGCTCAGCAGTGGGACGTTTATGGGCTGCTACTTACTTGCCTTATAATATTTAAAAGTATCTACGTGTAATGTAGTAATGTCATTACACATTTAAATTTATTTTATCATACCTGTATCGAAAGTTTGTACTTTTGGCGCTTTTTTGCCTGACAAAAGTGCCGCATTGCTTTCCGATTAAATAAATGCGTAATTTAATCCGCATGCCTGAAACTTTGGGCGCATGCGCGCTTGTTTTATATGTCAAAATATTTGACAATTTCATTTGTTGCGTCATCAGAATTCGTAATTAATTTTTTGTCAATTATTTATGAAACTTACTAACACAAACTATTAAGTGATGGAGTGAAAATGACTAACTGCTAATTTCTACATATAAAACAAGCGCGCATGCGTCGAAAATTTGAGGCAGGCACACTAAATTACGCACTTTTTAAATCGGAAAGCAAAGTGGCACTTTCGTCACTGAAAATAACTTTCAATACTAGTATGATGTCCTATTGATGTTTATATATTTTTGCGCAAACAGATCGTTGCGCCTTAGCTCAATAAATCTCTGATATCTTCTAAGATATCCATTTTAATAACCTACTGTTCAGAACAGTTTTGATCTACATAAAATATACAACACATGTAATGTATTCAATTTGATAAATATTAATAATGTATTGTATAAAATAGCTTCATAAAGAACACATATTTATATGTAATATGGTAAAGATAAAAACGGTTACTATGAGTTATCTTTTTGAAATAAATATATACTATCAAGGACTTTTCTATCGATCTTTTTAAGATATACAATTCCGTAGAACATTAAATTGATTTATCTCGTAAGGTTTAGCCAGGGTTTGTGATTTAAGTGCACAAATGTATAATTTTTACATGGTATTACAAATGTTTGACTTTTTCCTCATTCCTGTACCATAATATATATGAATTATATATATGTAAACCTTCCCCTTGAAACACTCTATCTATTGCTGAAAGTTGCATTAAAATCTGTTTTACAGTTTAAGAGATCTAAGCCAAAATACAGCGGAAGCGACTTTTTATTACACTGTAAGTAAGTAAGTTAGTAGCAGCCCATTAACGTCCCACTGCTGGGCACAGGCCTCCTCACTCATATGAGAGAGGGTTTTTAGAGCATAGACCCACCACGCTGCTTCACTGCGGATTGGCAGGTATAGTACACAAGTGCACTCTCTATTCCTTCGCTCTCATAGTCTGATGTGAAGGAAATCTCGAGTTTAGGCGCAGGACCGACGGCTTAACGTCCTCTCCGAGGCACGGAGGTGGATCACACCAACTTCCCAACTTCGGGCAAATATTGAGAAAATAATTAATAGAAAACTCAATATTGATTTTTGAGTTGGTCCGACCCGGGACTCGAACCCAGGACCTCATGTCTCTAGTCGAACATGCTAACCACTAGACCAATGAGGCAGTTTTTGTTTTTTGCCATATTACACTGTATAAAGAATGAAATTATACCACCAAGGAATCAAACCAAGGCCTTCACAGATTCAAAAGTTGAATAATGCCTTATTCAGATAAAAGCTTAGATAATATCTTGAAGAATATTACAGAGGTTGTCAGCGAAAAGGTTGAGCTTAATAATCTTTTAAATCACACTTTTAATTAAATTTCATTCCGACTCTTAGATAAGTTTTATCTTCAATTGCTGTTCCCCTCCACTTTTAAGGTAATTATTATGATAAGAATTTTGATAATTCTGTAGAAACGTTGAGTTATTTCATCGGAAGGATAAAATAAATTTTGCATGGAACTGTCGTATCGTCTTATGAAATTCCCACTTCTGATTTATAACTGCTGTATATTTCTTTTCCACCGGCCCACCCGGGGGCGCCAGACTGCCTCATTGGTCTAGTGGTGACTGCCTCATTGGTCTAGTGGTGACTGCCTTATTGGCCTAGTGGTTAGCATGTTCGACTAAATGAGGTCCTGGGTTCGATTGAGTTTTCTATTAGGATTATCTCAATAATTGCCCGAAGTTGGGGAGTTGGCGGTGAGATCTATCCCCGTGCCTCGGAGAACACGTTAAGCCGTGGTTCTGCGCGAAGGAATAGAGAGTGCACTTGTGTACTATGCCTGTCAATCCGCAGTGGAGCAGCGTGGTGAGAAGGCCTGTGACCATCAGTGGGATGTTAATGGGCTGCTACTTTTTACTTGCATTTTGAAAATCATCACATAGGTTTGAGGGTACACTAAGTTAAATAATATTACTAACACCACGATGAATATTTTGGAAAAAGATCAATCTCCTCTTAATTATTTAAAGACGCCTGTTAAAAAACTTACGGCAATAGTTACGTTCAAGTAATTGCTAATATAATTTACAAGGCGTTTGTATAGCAATGAATTGACCTTTTCGACTAGTAGAAATGAGAGAAAGAACATGTTGTATGTTACAATAATATAATAAACTGACTTCTCCCGTGTGAAATAATGTTTTTAGGAATCACTTATGATGCTCTAGATTATCTGTATGCCAAATTTCATTTAGATCAGTTTTTATCGATTTTACGCGCAGCTTCTAGATGGAACTGGAGGACATTCTGTTTACCAGAATATTTACTAAAAACCAGTGGAACCCTCTTCATCCGAGTGGTGGACGCTTTGGCTCCCCAGATGAAGCCAACTCAAACGTCCATGGAAGAGGAGCAGGTGAGCAAACGGTTTTGCCTCCCTAATGCCTCACAGAAGTATCCATTTGCACTCCATACTGATTTACCACTGAGTATAGCACCAGTTATGCTAAAGTCTTGCCTCCACTAGTAATGCATTAAGCTAGTAATTTACTTTAAAATGGTTAACATATACGAAGACGTGGCTGACGACTCCTAAAAATGTTAAGAAGTTGGAAGTTTTATTGGTTCTTACCTGATACAATCCTGGGCACAGTCCCGCAGTCTGCAGTAACTACAGCTGCAGGCGGAGTAACAGGATCCTCCAGAGTCCAGGCTTACAGAATCAAAGTGGCGTATTCCCTCACCAGAGCTGGGAGCAGTATTGGATCCTCGCCACCTGGAAATAGTATAGGCTTCCTTTTAGGACACTGTTATAACTCTTCGCATGTAGTTATTTTATCACAGAAAAAACAAACGATGTTGTTATTAAAAAGAGTCGTAACATCTAAATTAATATTTTTTTTTATGAAAAGAATACAGAAAGGAGCTCAGAAGGATCCTAGTTTTATCATTTTAAAAATCGTTTCGAATAAACGATGATTGCGGAGACTACATAAATACATAGCATAGCATCACGCCTCATTCAACTAGAGATAGGTAGAGACCACGTTGTTCCACTTGTCACGAACCTTCCTTTGCTTCTTTCATTCTCATTAAACCTTTCATACAAGTGCGTCGGTTTATAGTACTTTTGACCTGGCCGTTATTTAAAATGTCCTGTATTTGATCCAGGAACGTTCGCCTTGGTCTTCCCCTTCCAACTTTCGCATTCACTCTTGACTCATAAATCCTTTTTGTCAGTCTCCTTTCATTCATTCTCTCTACATGCCCAAACCATCTTAGCATACCTTTCACAATTTTAGTCACTACATCTTCTTTTATACCACAACGTTCTCTAAACATACTCTTTCTTAGTTTGTCACTTAGTTTCAAGCCACTTACGCTTCTTAATGTTACTTTTATGCTTCTTCTTCATACCCAACTAACTAAAACTAATGAAACTAATATGGTTGGGTAGTAAAGTGGGGGAGCATTCTGTTTTTAGTAGTCGTCCATTTGGAAGACCATTGGAACTGCTTTTTCACACCAGAAAACTGGCTAGTTACCAGCCTACCAGCAAAGACGTACCGCCAAGCAAGAGATTTGCGTTCCGTTACGATGCTGATTAGAAACCATAAGAAATAAAATGCCTATAAACAGATTAGCTCATTTCCCAGTTAGAATATATCATCTCTTGTCATCAGATGTGGTCACAGTCCAGCGCTACCCTATCATCAATAAAAAACATGTAGAGTTATAGGTAAAGGGGTCTTTAATTCTCTTTTATAAGTGGCGTAATGTGGCGAGTACTCGCTTCGGTAGCAGAAGTTGACAGAACAAATTCAAGAAATAGCATTTTCTAAATTGTCTAAATGATCAAGACTAGTTACCACCCTAAAAGCTGGGTTAAAGGTTACCCTCAGCCTATGGTCTAAAGACAAAAACAAACCCAAAACCTTTGCTGAGGAAGCTGGTACTTCTATTATTGAAGTCATGATTATACAAAACCTTGACGTATGTACTCCATAAAGAACTAACCTTCCACTTTTTGAATCCATATGTTCAACTACGACATTCCAAGTTCTGTGGATGAGGTACAAGAGGAAGAGGATCCTTGAAGACTCAGGGTTGGGAGCTTCTTTTCTGGACCATTTCCTACTGTTGGCGCTGCTGAAGCCGCTACCCATTGTTGTTTTTTTGACCACTAAGGCATTGGGGTGCTGACTATTGATGTGTTATTTCCTGAAATTAAAATAATCGTTACTTATTACAAAATAACTCTCATGTTTTCGACGCCACTTCGCGAAGCCACTTAAAACGATTTTTTTTTTAATGTGTTGGATTTTATACAATATAGTATTTATTATTCCTTATTCAATAAATTATTACCTGGATTCCTTTAATAACTTTCTAGTGCGAAAACGACAAAAAATTCCAGGATTTCTCATGTAATGTCGTATAAGGACATATTTTTGTGCGTTTAAACGCAAACGCTAGCTAAACCTTACGAGACAGATCAAAATAATGTTCCACGAAATTATACATCATAAAATGATTGATAAAAAAGTCTCCAACAGTATATATTTATCTCTAAAGGATAACTCACAGTCACCATTTCTATCTTTTACATATCAAAAAAAAATCATAGTTATTTACGAAGCAATTTTATTTAATACAGTATTATTAATTATCTAATAAAATACATTAGATAAATTGTATATTTCGTGTAGATCAAAACTGTGTAAATAGTATTTCATTACAATGGATATTTTAAGAGATATTTGAGATTTATCAAGCGTAGGCGCAAATTTAAGTGTAAACAGACGATGTTGCGTTGATCGGCTTGTTTTTATATAAGAATGGTCATCAAAAAGGAAATCCCTATTGTGATAAGAAAATATACCGTATGTTAGAAATAATTTATGGTTGCCTTCATCGTATTTCCCCTCTAACTCCGTAACAAATGTACCATCCGCAAATCCGTACAGTTTATTTCTGTGGGAGATAAACAAAGTCTTTTGTTAGGCACTTGACTAAGTGGCTTCCCCCAAAGATAGTATTAACTCAAATTTATCAACGTCCAAGAGGCTGTGTTGGGATTTTTATTACCGCCAAATCTCTTTCCTCGATACATTAATATTGTCTGTGTGGATAATGATAGATTTATTGTCTATACAACCCATTTTTATACATATTTTATACCCGCGATTTCACCCACGTAGATATCTCTTTGAAGTTCTAGTTTTTTTTTAAATCGTTATATCTTTCGAATGGAATATCCTATTTTAATAATTTAAAAAGTATTTCACAGATATTAAAACGGTCTTTTTAACGAAATAAGGATTAATACAGAAATATGAATAATATGGTTTGATTATTGCCAGCACTTTTATCAACTTTAAAAATGTAAAAAAACAGTTATAGCGGCTTAACTACAGCAGTTGGAAATATGGTATTTTAGACTTTTTTGTAGATATTAACATGTTCTATAATATTGTAGATTATTTTTTTGATCTATCATTCATAGTTTTCGCAACGCACCCGATGACAGGTTTTTTATAACTAATTTTTTCACACCTTGGATGTTATTAATGCATTTATATAAGGGATTCCTATTTTTGAAGAAAGTTATATAACTTATGTTATTTAGCAAAAACGCAGCTTTCGAATGGTGAAAAAAATTTTGAAATCGGTCCAGTAGTTTTTGTATAAAAACGTTACAAACTTACATACTTGCATACGCAAACACAAATGTTTCCTGCTGTACTTCCGCTTATAAATATATCGCTGATATCTTCCAAGATATAGATTTTAAAGAAATATAGTTAAAAGTATTTTTGATCTACATGAAATATACAATGTATATAATGTATTAAACTGGATTAAAAATAATACTGTATTGTATAAAACAGCTTGGTATATAACACATATTTTTGTAATACGTAAAAGATAAAAATGGTTACTGTGAGTTATCCTATAGAGATAAATATATACTATTGCAGACTTTTTTATAGATCATTTAAATATGTACAATTAGGTAGTACATTAATTTGATCTATTTCGTAAGGTTTAGGCAGTGTTTGCAATTTAAGCGCAAAAAAACGACATCATATAACAAATCAATGATATTTTTCAGATTTTCTATCTTATTATGTATATGTTGTATACATACAAAGATTTCCCTTGAATTGTTCTATCTATTGCTGAAAACTGCATTAAAATCTGTTAAATAGTTAAAAATATCCCATCGAAATACGAATATCATTTTTATGGCGCTCGTTTCGACTTCTTTGGACGTGACAACTTTTTATAAGATAGATTGGATGTAGTAAGTTATTCCAAAAAGATAGATTCTTATAGATCAATAAAAGAAGAATTTTTCAACCATATATTGTTTTATTATATCTCTAAGGGATTAGGAAAGATTTTCAATGAAAGCTCCCAAGCGGTTTGTTTTTCCGACACTTCTAACTATTATCCTTATGTCTTTAATACCTTTATATAAAACCAACAAATTATATACCAAAATCTTTCTAAAGAGTTATTCTATTTATTAATTAAAACTGCATGAGAATTTGTTCAGTAGTTTTTGAGTTAATCGAAATAATGTTTACCAGTACTTGAAGTAAAAAGTAATTATAATTCGACAGTGGATATCCTTAATTTAATCCAAAGTTGCAGAAGATAAATTCTTCTCCAATATTATAAATAGCTTTTAGAAGGTGCGAATTTAATAAAAGTCCTACGATGGTTTAAGACAGCCTTCCTGAAGCTATCCAGTTGAATATCTGTTCATTTATCTTGATCGTGAAAATCTCCAGTAATATATTTAACGTTTTTTCCTCCTTAAGATTTTGAATAACCTAGATGTTTTTATTTTTCAAAATACTCGTCATTTGAGATGGTTTAACAAGCCTTTTTGAGCTATCCTCTAAATAATATTCCATATAATAATACGCCTTTTGTATACGAATGTTTATGCACTTCATAAAAAAACACAAAGGTATTTAAAAGGTTATAATGAACCAACCTTAAAAGATAAATATTAGCTGTCTTAGACATTTTTTAGAAATTTTAAAGGGCTACATTTCTGCCATATATAGTTTTTGATAAACTTTCACCGTTTACACAGCAGAGGCAGTTGAAGCTTTCAAAAGAGGAAAAAACTCGGATTTTGAAACATTCTTCATTGATGCACCGCTTCTATTGGTCTTAGCATGATGATTTATAGCCTATAGCCTATCTTGATAAATGGGCTATCTATCACTGAAAGAATTTTTCAAATCGGACTATTAGTTTCTGAGATTACCGCGTTTAAACACACAAACACTACATCTTTATAATATTAGTAAATATTTCTTCAAAATATGAAGGAGTTTAGGCATCTTGATAAAAATACCTATGCTCAACCTAACAAAGGATTTCTGAACCTTAATAATGATTTTTATAGGCGATGGAATTTGCTTAAAGCCAATTGAACCGTTCGATGACTTTTAAACGGTTTATTTCTATAAAAAAAATGTTATTGAATCGAATAGCGGATACAGTGAATAAATATAAAGAAATTAGCATTATTTATCTCTGTATTTGCATATAAAGAATGTTTATCAAACCGAAGAGAGAGAAAGCTTTGCAATACAACTGTTACTGATGTATTATGCAAGTTATGATTGATTTTAATGCGATATTCTAACGCTATCTTAATATGAATCTAACTTGTATGAGTGAAGAGAGCTGTGCCCAACAGTGGGACTGCATAGTGAGCTGCTACTTGCCTTTGTTTAATACCATTAATGTTGTCTGCAATAGAACGCTATAAAGCTATAATACCGCCTTTTATTTCAGCCTCTACATAAGTTTAGCTCCATTTTATTTAAATCAACAATCTTACAATAAAATGAATAAATAAAAAAAGAATTATGCAAACTATACACTTGAAAGTCGATTATGTTTGTTTGTCACTTAAACATATATATCTTAGTCTTACTTTCCAATAGTCTAAATTGTTTCTAAAAAATACTTTACGATCATATCGAAATCAGATTCAAGCACGTCGTTTAGATAGTATCAGAGTCTAGCGGAATTTAAATCAAATTATTCTTCAAAAGTACTTTTGAATCGTCAGTAGTCTCTCCATTGGCCACAAATCTACCACCAGTTCGGAAAGCTGAATCCGCTGAAAAGAAACCGATATGGAACTCAACGGTTACTCTTTTAGAGATAGTTGTGTATGTTCAATTGAGAAATATTTTGTGAAAGTGTGTGAGTCTGTGAGAATTGATGTTTCTTTTGGTTTATCTACTAGAGAAGTACAAGATNCAAGAGTGGGACTGCATAGTGGGCTGCTACTTGCCTTTGTTTAATACCATTAATGTTGTCTGCAATATATCTATAAAGAGATAAAACCGCCTTTTATTTTAACCTCTATACACTCTTACAATTAAATGAAAAAATAAAAAAAGAATTTTGAAAACTACACAGTTGAAAGTTGATTATGTTTGTTTGTCCCTTAAACATAAATATCTATCTATCGCTCTTTCAACAGTCTGTATTGCTTCTAAATAAAATACTTTACAGTCATTAATCTAAAAGCACCTTTAAATTGTTACCTTTCCCATGAAATCAGTTTCAGGCACATAGATTCTTAAAAACAAAATATTCTTTATTCAAGTAGGATTAAAAAGCACTTTTGAATCGTCAGTAGTCTCTCCATTGGCCACAAATCTACCACCAGTTCGGAAAGCTGAATCCGCTGAAAACAAACCGATATGAAACTCAACGGTTACTCTTTTAGAGATAGTTGTGTATGTTCAATTGAGAAATATTTTGTGAAAGTGTGTGAGTCTGTGAGAATTGATGTTTCTTTTGGTTTATCTACTAGAGAAGTACAAGATCCTAATTGAGTTATGGCACGTATTGCTCTTTTCTGCAAAATAAATATGGTTTCAGTGTCCGCCGCCTTACCTCATAACAGCATGCCGTAAGACATAATGCTATGAAAATAAGCGAAATACACCATTTTAGCAGTTTCAACATCAGTGTATTGCCTTACTTTCCTAACAGCAAATGCAGCTGAACAAGTTTACTCACCAGAATCTTATTATGGGCACCCCACTGTGAAGCCCAGAATCTAAGGTTATTCCTAACAATACTGTCGACGTAACTTTCTTTAGAGCACTATCATTAATTTGAATATTTGTACAAATTTCTTTGGCATTTGGCAAAGTGAATTCAACATGCTTAGTTTTTGCCGAGTTTAAAACTAAATTATTAACTGAAAACCATTGTGAGACAAGCGATAGAGTACTATTTACATCGTCAAAACTTTCCTTATTTTTATCAATTTTCAATAACAAGGACATATCACCAACAAATAGCTCTCTATCAAATTTGTCTTTCACATTACCATGTGCTAAACCGTTTATATATATAAAGAATAAAAAAGGGACAATTATTGGTCCTTGTGGGACACCCATTTTTACCGGTGATCCCGACGCGATATACTAACATTTATATACATGTATAACATCAATTTTTATTTCCTTATGCTCATAAAAATCAATAATAATAGATGATTGAACATTAAAAATCTTGCTAACACATTACATTTTATATAAGTGAGTTTCTGTATAGCTTTATTGAAACTATTACGGTAACAGGAAGTAGAAATTAATTAACAGAATTAGCGAACCACGACCGGATGTTAATATACACGTATATAATACCAATATTATAAAACTTAAGCCTTTATCCCGTTACGATATTATGAACAAATGATAAGAGGTAAATCATCTCTTACCAGGTCGACATGGTTCTATCTTAAACTGTACCATTACTTCACCAGTTAGTCATTATTTATCACCATGGATCATAGAAAAGCGCTTACCTGTGTAATAGACCTCTGAGCCAAAAATGGAGTCAGGATATTGGGTTTCTAGCTGCGGA
This sequence comes from Elymnias hypermnestra, assembly GCA_015832385.1. Classification (NCBI taxonomy): domain Eukaryota; kingdom Metazoa; phylum Arthropoda; class Insecta; order Lepidoptera; family Nymphalidae; genus Elymnias; species Elymnias hypermnestra. Next base: position 2,132,533 of record JACTOM010000936.1, read on the forward strand.
TATAATCAACCTGGAGGTGATGACCTCCAATGGAGTATTAGCTCACCAGCAGTAACGGATTTATTTTCTACTGACTTCTTTTTTTATTGCTGACAGATTAGCGCTTGACTGTGATCTCACCTGATGCTACAGTCTAAGATGGAAGCCCACTGATCTGGTAAGCGGCAATCTACCTCTTATGGTTTCTACACAGCATTGTACCGGAACACAAATCTCTTGGTTGGTACGTCTTTGCTGATAGGGTGGTAATTAGCCAATGCCGTAGCCATCCACCAATCCGGACTCAGAGACATCAGAAAATGCAATTTCCTAAATTCGCCCTATTGGATATTGAACCCGGGACCTCTGCTAGCAAAACGCCAGCGAGGCTACAGCAAGTACCTGTACCAGATCGCCATATGAGAAAAACCTGTTGATATGGTGCATTATACTCTAGCAGAGTAACCAGCGTGAGCATCCCAGGGACATATCTTGTTGTCTCAAGTTGGAGGAGATCTTTCACTGAAGAGGATAATTAGTAGAATGCTAATGAAGTTGGGTAGAAGGCGGTTGTCACTTTTTTGCGAGACCGTCATCTTGCTGAAGGAGACAAATTAAATACTCAGAACGGAAGCTGATGCCCTCCCTCTCTGTCGGAAGAGGGTGCCTGACAGAAGGCGTAAATTTTTCCATTAAATGGCATTCCATTAATTAGTACGTCAATAAGGACCAATAAAGATGGGGTAATCCGGGTCACTAGAATGGATGCGGTTGGGGAAACTCTAGTCAGGTCGTTACCTGGCTTGTCCCACGACTCATCAATTTCGCTTCAGCACTTGGAAGGTTAATGCCTAATGTGAGGGGTCCAGGATCGCTTTGCCGGCGACTTTATGCCAGCATAGTGTCTAGTATGGTCTTGTTCGGTGCACTAACTGCTGCTGCTGCACTGCTTCGAACTGCTTCGAACGAAGCTCTCCAACATAGAGCCTAGAGGGTAATAGCAGTTAGAGTAATACGGGGATACTGTACAATTTCTTGGACGGCGGTTACTCTCCTGGCGGGCGACCCCCCTTGGGAGCTGCGGGCGGGAGTTCTTGCAGTTGCCTATCAGTGCAGGTTAGCTACAAGGGCTTCCAGAGGTGCTGACTCAGGAGGATCAGGGCTCTCGTCCTCTCGAAAAATGGTGAAAGAACCTTGGATCTCCAACTGCGGGTATATTCACGGTGGCGGAGTTCCGACCTCACCTGGACAATTGGCTCACCAGGAGGCATGGATCTCTTTTCTACAGTCTGGTGCAGGTGCTTGCCGGTCATGATTGCTTCGGCAAGTACTTGCACCAGGTCGTTGGTCGTGAGGAAACGCCCGCCTGTCATGAATGTGGTGCTCCTGTAGATACGGTGCACCATACCCTGGCGGAGTGTCCAGCGTGGGTACTCCAAAGTTTTATCTTATTGTCGATGGTTAGAGGAGATCTTTCACCTTGTAGGCACTACCACCAGAGTCACTAGAGTGGAATGCAGTTAGGGAACTTCTAGTGATCTCATTGATAGATGGGGAGGGATCCGCTGGGTTTTAGTGGATATTCTGTTATCAGTGAGCCCCACACTCCCGATGGAATTAGTCTTTCATTGGAGTGCGTAAAGGCATTTCCCAGCGTAAAAAAAAGGTCGTTAATGATAGAGGAAATTCTGCTGGATTTTAGCGAATAAAATATTCCATCGAAGAACGAAAAGAAATTCCAAGTCAAAAAGAAGCCGTTGTAAACAGATTTTACAGGTCTTTCTTGAAAATCCGTTACTTTTTGAACAGATTCGAAACGTTTTAACACTAAACTATCACGGGTTTGCAAAGTAAAGAAAGATAATTAGAAAATGTGCCTATCCGATTTCCTAGTTTATAAAACCCGCTGTTTTTGTTTGTTTAACATGCGGTAGTGTTTACGCTAGCCGGTTTCCCCGAGCGTGCGGATTTGAACCTACTTACCCACTCTAGCTTATAATTTGTTAGTCGTATAAACATTTATTACTAGCTGACCCGCGCAACTTTGCTTGCCTACACTTAAATCTGGGATTTAAGTACGGTGATATCTATCATATTATTGCATTTTACAACAGGCTTTGAAAACATCCAACCGATGTGTCCCTAATCCTTTTTGGGAAATGCAGTTGCGTACCCCTGCCACGAGGCACTCGCCGGCAAGGCCAGAATACCCACTAAAACGCAGCGACACCATCCACACCCTGAATTGGGAGTGTCAGAGGCTCCCTTGCGCATTCACCCTGACACTCCCGGATGAAACCCAATGAGGATGTTAGAGGAGGAGACAAGAGGCGTTCATAAAGACGCCTCCTGCCGCCCAGCCTCCTCCTCCGAAGGAAAGCAGCATGTGCTGCAGCTTCCCGTACTCGGTCCATTGCCTCCTTCAAAGAAATGACGGCTTCGCAGAAAGAGGCAACTGGATTCCATCCTATCTCATTGTCAAGCATGGCGTCCACTATACTTGGGAGTGAGAGATACGCTCCGATGAGGGACTCCAGATAATGTCGCTGTGGTCCCCAAGCCGGACATTCTGCCACAGTGTTGGCCGCCGTATCGACAGGCGCACTACACTGATGGCAGATAGGAGACTCTTCACGTCGTGCTATCCGATGCAAGTACTTTCCCTAATATTCGTGTCAGGTCAGTACTTGCACCAGCCTAACGGTAAGTGATCCGTGCTGCCCAGCTAGCCATTGTTCGAGGCGAGGTCGAATCACCTCCACTGTGACCACACACGCACTTGGAGATTCGATATCCTCTTTCCAAGCTTAAACCAAGAGCCTGTCGGCAAAGGCCCTGACTCTTTGGACCTCGTCAATTTCGAGACGGTCACCTCCAGACCTCACGGCAACCCTGCACTGGTAGGTTTCGCCAGTGCTTTCGCCTGCAATTCCCACGGGGGATCACCTGCCAAGATTGTGTCCCATGATGGAATTAGAAAGGCAAACCACTAAACTATCCACGACTGACTCGGATTGATTTAAAAGATACTTTTTTTTCCATATTCCCACGGTATCCGGTACGCGGCTTACACCACAGGGTAAAGCCAGTGAATAGACATTTATAATTAGTAGGTTATGAGGTTACATTAATTTATTGAAATGAGAAACTCGAAAATTATAAAACGGTAAATAATTTTGGCATTTGGGTGACAAAATTATCGCTTCGAACTCTGTTTATATTTTAGCTGTAGATTACTGAGTCACTTGTGCAGTTTCTGATGCCATGAGAATAGGGGGCTGATTATTTTCCACAGCCAGAACAAGGGAGTGTGGTTTTCACGGAACTGATCGAATGCCCACTAAAACCCAAGGAAAGCTTGTCATCCTAAAGTAGGGTAATAGCGGATTGCTTACGGATTCTAATTTGGCGACCCAGATAAAGCCGAATCCAGATTCAAGGCTGTGGAAGAAGGCGCTCAAATTAATCTTTTATGTACCAAATTCCATTCCCTCACAAGTTTGTTTATGGCTGACAGTTTAGCGCTTCACTGTGCTCTCAACTGATGGTAAGTGATGATTCAGTCTAAGATGGAAGCCCGCTAATCTGGTTAGAGGCGACCTTACGGTTTCTACACAGCATCGTACTGGAACACAAATCTCTTTGTTTTGGCGGTACGTCTTTACTGGTAGGGTGGTAACTAGCCACGGCCGAAGCCTCCCACCAGACCAGACTTAGACAAATTAGAAAATACAATTTTCGAAATTCGTTCTATCGGCGATGGAACCCGAAGACTATGCTAGCAAAGTGCCCGAAATAACTTGCAAAAGGAGAATAGGGCTCCCCACCCTGCTTCCCTGGCGACCATTGCTCCTTTAATACGCATACAGTCTGACACTTAAATTCAACCAGGATTGTAGGGCTCGCTGAAAACCAGAACGGCTACTATAGCCCAATGTGGATGTCCTTCATCCAATGTGATCAGCAGTGAGAGCTTATTACCATTCAATGATATCAGAGGATGTTTTTACCTAAACCGGACATTCTGCTACAGTACCAGATAAGTAGCATCCCATTAACGTCCCACTGTTCACTCATCGGATATAGACCCTGTTGCACTGGAACTTGATAGGCAAAGTACACAAGTGCACTCTTAATTCCTTCACTCTCTTAGGGACGACAAAGCGAGATCAGACTTAGGATCGACGGCTTAACGTGCTCTCCCAGACACGGGGGTGGATCACAAAGCAATTTCGGGGAAATATTGCGAAAATCTGAATAGAAATCTCAATATCGATTGAATTCGCCCGACCCAAGACTCGAATCCAGGATGTCATATGTGAAGTCGAACTCGCTGACCACTAGTTTGAGGCAGAGGGACACTGCTATAGTATGGTGTGATGTATCTACAAGAGCACCACGCTCGTAACAGTCCTGTGACTCTTAACGCCCAACTATTTGGTGCAGGCACCTAGTATGCTGGTCAACGACGTCAGGAGATGCCGCTGGGATTCATACGCTGAGCATTCCACCACAGTATGATGTGCCATATCATCGAGGCATAATATTTATGACAGATAGGTGAATCCAGCTTACAATATGATGTAGAAACTTCCCAAAACAATCACGTTTAGCGAGCATCTACATCAGCTGTTATAAGAGGGTTCCAAGTCACCTGGAAAGCTAATTTTCCAGCTGAGGGCAGAACCCTTCCATTGTCCAGATTTGCTATTTCCTTTATCAATGTTTTTTATACTAAACTAGCTATTACTATACTATAAAATGTATTGTTACAGGTTCTGTGTGGTATGAATAAAACAGTGATCACTTATAAAAAAAGAAAACTTGACGGCGTCAGGCGATGACTATTTGAATTTTAAATCAATAAAACATGTTAAGTTTGCGATTTTACTGCGATTTCATTAGCTATAAATTACTGTATAATAAAAACAAATTAAATCAAAAATTCTTTCGAAATATACTCATAATCATATGCTATTTCTGATGTACAAATGATGATAGAAGCTGAAGTTACAAAGGTTCCTACTAATAAACTTAATCGGCTATCCTTTATTCATCATTATTGCAATATTAATGTTGTTACAGTTAGAAAAAAGTAGCTTCCAAGTTTTATTTGTCGCTAGCCTTTGTCGTAAAAAATACGACATAATTATTGCGTTTCCATGAAGCGAATGAAAAGAGACATCTTAACCTTTGCGAGTCAACTATCTAAAAATTACGCACGATCCTATAGGGGGGTACCAGGACCCCAGCTCATTTGTTTGAAAAACATCACGTATATACCGTTGCACTTCCATGAGGCAGATGCAAAAAGACATCTTAACCTTTGCGGCTCCAAACATCACAATATTACGCCTGATCCAAACGGCGGTACCAAAAGACCCCAAATCTTTTAAATGGAAAACATCACGTACATTCTGTTGCACTTCCATGAGGCAAATGAAAAGAGACATCGTAATCTTTTCGGCTCCAAGCATCACAATATTACGCCTGATCCAAACGGCGGTACCAAAAGACCCCAGATCTTTTAAATGGAAAACATCACGTACATTCTGTTGCACTTCCATGAGGCAAATGAAAAGAGACATCGTAATCTTTTCGGCTCCAAGCATCACAATATTACGCCTGATCCAAACGGCGGTACCAAAAGACCCCAGCTCATTTGTTTGAAAAACATCACGTATATACCGTTGCACATCCATGAGGCGGATGGAAAAAGACATCTTAACCTTTGCGGCTCCAAGCATCACAATATTACGCCTGATACGAATGGGGGTACCAAAAGACCCTAAATCTTTTAAATGGAAACATCACATGTATACCGTTGCATTTCCATGAGGCGGATGCAAAAAGACATCCTCACCTTTGCGGGTCCAAGCATCACAATATTACGCACGATGCTAACGGGGGTACCAAATGACCCCAGCTCATTTGTAGGAAAACCATCACGTATATACCGTTGCACTTCCATGAGGAGGATGCAAAAAGACATCCTAACCTTTGCGGCTCCAAGCATCACAATATTACGCCTTATACGAACGGGTGTACCAAAAGACCCCAGCTCATTTGTATGAAAAACATCACGTATATACCGTTGCACATACACGAGGCGAATGAAAAAAGACTTCCTAACCTTTGCGGTTCCAAGCATCACAATATTACGCGCGATGCTAACGGGGGTACCAAAAGACCCCAGCTGATTTTTATAAAAAATCACGAATCTTTATTCAAGTAGGCTCAAAAAGCCCTTTTGAATCGTCAATAGTCTGTCCGTTGGTAACAAATCTACCACCGGTTCAGAAAGTTGATTCCGCTGAGAAGAAACCGGCAAGAAACTCAACGGTTACTCCTTTTAACATAGTTTTTGTACGTTACAAAGTGCTTAGTTTTCATGTGCAACTGGAATCAAGTCCAAACATCTTAAGTCATTTAAATGATCTTCAATATTATAATATGATTTTTGTAATAGGACGTTTTTAACATATTTTTTTGAAACTATGTGGAGGCAGACTCAGATGTGATTCAGGTGTCTTATTAAAAATGCGTATGCTCAACCCGACAAATGATTTCTGAAACTTCTTCACTCTAAAATATGGCACTACAAGTTTGTTTTTATTTCTTGTATTAAAATTGTTTCGCTCCTTTTTTAACCGACTCATATCTCCCAACTGGGTGGACCGATCGTGATGATTTTGAAAGGTGGTGCTCGTCATAATTCAGTTCTGATGATGGCATCCATGAGAAAACCGGATAAGTGTTAAATTTGCGTAAGCATGTGCGCGACAAATGGACGAATAACTCAAGATCACGCCAACCGATTTCGATGATTCTTTTTTTATTGGAAAGGATATACTTCAAGGGTTGTTTTGTGATAGTTTGGTTAGGTTCTGATGATGGAATCCATGACAAAGTGACGGAACTCTTCAATTCTTAGGAGCAAATGAACGATACTCGACAGAATCTTCTATAGGCTATCCAGATATTTGAGTTGCCTACCGTAACTTCGGTATGGTCAAGTGCTAGTCGTAGTTAAATATGAAGATCAATGGATCTCCTCAACGGCTTACAGTAAGGGTGCGGTTTAAGGCAGAAAATATAAGTGTCTGTAATCAAATAGCAATGAGCTTACGTTTGTTGCTGCATTGCAACACGTTTACTTCAGATTCACTAAAAATCAAAAAAATAAAAAGAAATTTTAAGAAATAATTGCGTATTCTTACTTTTTAGAGCAAATTAATATATTTGTAAGTTTATTTAGAAGACGGTTCTTTTTTGTTAAAATATCTATTTATCTATATAAATTAATGTTATCACGGATATATTAAATGTTATTTAATATATATTGCGACGTTACTATGAGTATTGATATTTCTTTTAATTTTCCTCTTAAAGAAACCCCAGATCGCAATTGATATATAGCACCTATTGCTATGTTCTACAATATAAAAGACATCTTAACCTTTGCGACTGCATGTATCAAAATATTACGCGCTATCCGAAAGGGGGTACTAAAAGACCCCATTCTATTTGTGTAGAAAATATCACGTACATAACTTTGAGCTAACTGATAGACAACAAAGAATAAAAAAATACCGCTTCTAAAACTTGGAATTATTTAATTAAAAGTCATAGAAGTCCTAGAAGATTCAATCAATGCCCTATTAAGTATTTTCAAAGTTTATTTATAGCTAGATAAAGTAGCTTATGTAACGGCGAGACATAAGCATACATTTTAAAACAATTTACAGCAATACTATTAATGTTTTTACTCATAGTTCATTAGCAACAAGTTCATTAGATGGTCGGTGGAAATACATCAATATTGCATTAGTATTTCGCATAAAAAGCAAAGTATTATAAACGGCGGACAACTTTCTTGCCATCAGCGGGACGACTTTCTTCTGACTAGAAACGGACCGCAATCTATTTATCATTAACGCGAATGACATTTAAAACATAACTTGGCTTTATTTACTATAATACAATGTATTTTTGGGTCTCTAAGAGGGTCATATATAACTGAATTACATACATACATACATAACATCACGCCTCATTCCCATAGGGGTAGGCAGAGACAACATCCTTCCACTTGCCACGATCCTTGCATATCTCCTTCGCTTCTTTCATTCTCATTAAACCTTTCATACAAGTTCGTCGGTTTAGAGTACTCTTGACCTGGCCGTTATTTAAAATGTCCTGGATTTGGTCCAGGAACGTTCGCCTTGGTCTTCCCCTTCCAACTTTCGCATTCACTCTTGACTCATAAATCCTTTTTGTCAGTCTCCTTTCATTCATTCTCTCTACATGCCCAAACCATCTAAGCATACCTTTCTCAATTTTAGTCACTACGTCTTCTTTTATACCACAACGTTCTCTTATCACACTATTTCTCACTCTGTCACTCAGTTTTAATCCACTCATGCTTCTCAACGCTCTCATCTCTACCGCATTTATTTTACTTTTGTGATTCTTCTGCCTTACCCAACTTTCACTACCATACATAAGCGTTGGCACCAACACTCCAGCATGCACTGCTATTATAGCTGTAAATTAGTTTAAACTCAGTTATCGAAGTAAATTATTCACACACAGTTGAAAATCACATTACAAGTTGTCTGTTTGTTAGCGATAAACTCAAAACACTAAAAGATAATGAAGTTTTATGTAATAGTAAGTAAGTGGCAGCCCATTAACGTCGCACTGCTGGGCACAGGCCTCCTCACTCATATGAGAGAGGGTTTTTAGCAATCCGACATGACAGGCGAGAGATCAGGCGCAGGACCGACNTAGTCTTTATACTACACTCGTGTTTGTGGAGCAAACAAGCTTTTCATTTAGTATTAGCACCTTCACTGCGCAATAGGCCCTTTTAGGCCTGCCGCGGTATTACTGTTGGCGAAGAAAACTGTGTTCCTCTCGCTGGTGAGGAGCGATTATCTCAGCTGTTTTAAAGAGTTCGACAGAGAGAAATATGTCGGAGAATAAGAGAGAAAGGAGAGCATAATGTATAGGGGCGTAGGGTTCTCCACCGACATCGTCATTAATGGCATCCATAATTTAATTTCGTATACTGTGGGCGTTCGTGGGTATATTAGCGCAATCAAACACTTTATTAACTCGGATTATAATGTTCAATCACTTAATGTTCCCGATATCATTTTGCACAAACTCATTAACAATAATAGCTAGGAACGCGATTTAGTATAGTATAGTTTCAATAGTCGACTGCTCCGGCCGACCGCCACTTGAGAACTGCCGAGAGACGCTCGCTGGATTGTCACTATTGACTCTGTTCCACGCCGATAGATCGATGGCGCCAGCGCTCCATAGACTATCACAATCTGAAGATATATTTCGGATTGTGGTTAAAATTGTAGCAATTTTCTATAAAAAAATTTACGGCAGGTCCCTTTTGGCCTACCACGCACTGAGTGTTAAAAATATCTATTCAGTGCGGTGATAGGTCTCTTTCGGCCTGCCGTCCTTATAGTTCTCCGGCGGCCCCCCGTCGCACAGAGCACGCTAGTTGTTTTGACGTTTTATTCGATAGCATCATTTTTACAAAAAAAAAAAATTCTTTCAGGAAATCAAGTTAACCCTAAAGGCAATGATCATCTTGAGATGAATACAAAGCTGGGAAATTGTGCATGGTGCTGACAGAGACTGTGGACAAACTTAAATAGCAATATTAAAGAAAAAGAGCAAAAGATTAAAAAAAAGTCATTGCAGAAAATGCAAGTATGTAATGCAATGACTGAGACAAAAAAAGCATACATTGTTGCATATTAAGTTTTATTGGAATTACAATTTGAGAGTTGGCTGTGTCCCGCCTGGATAAGTGCCACAGCTTGGGTGGCGACTTCAGGCGAAGTATCCATAGATTATTAATAGAACCTTGCCTTAATGGTAAGAATAAGAAATGTTTGTTGCAAAACCAATGAGAAAAATCACACTTTCAAGAATTAAATCCGAGTAAACCAATAAAATCAAGTTTTTTCTAGTATTCGATTGTTTGTTAACAAGAACAGGCTCCAAACTGTCTTTTGTTTATTTAAATTCTGTGTTCGAAATTCAAAAAAAGACTATTGAATGAAATTATGAATGTGCCAGGTTCAAAACTGCATAAAAACTTTTTGCACGACCTAATATAAAATTTAGCTAGGACCAAACGTAGCTGAAAATGCAAGGTGGGCCAATAGATGTGTCCAGAAGAGAAGTTTCGTCGTCGCTTGTTCCACGAATTTGCCAATATCGGTTTGTATTCTGAGACTTGTACCCGCTATTTCTATCTGCACGTATGCGATAAATGCGTATTAGATACGGTCAATGGAAACGGGAAATGTTTTATGTGAGGAATTGCATCACGACACCCGTTATCAGTTTTAGAATTTAAAACGTCGTGTATTTCGGATATTTCTTATGAGAGGATAAACGCATTACGGCGTCAATCTGTCTGTCTTCTCTTTCTCTCAAGCGGTAGGCACGGTCCACCTCTCTCACTCTAACCCAACGCTAACAGTGCTAGCCGTATTGCGGGCAGACGCTTCCCCTTCTCTCTAATCAGTGTTTAGTCTGCGATAGACATATACCGTTGACATATAACTTAAAACTTAATCAATGAAACATTTTATCATTACTTAATCTTTCCTTACATTATTTATTTAAAATTAACTGAGCTTATCCCAAGTTAAACTATCAGATGAAGAAGGTTTCATCGAGTTTAATGGGTATTGGCGAGGCTTTCTACCTTCGTGACCCATACTCCTGACCTATGGGACCTATGATATGCCTTTATGCACCCAGATGAAAGAATTTCTCCAATCGGGAGTGTGGGACTCGTTGGTAACAGAATACCTACTCAAACCCAGTGGATCCTTCCTCATCCATGAGTGAGATCATTAGAGGTTCCCTAACCGCATTCCACTCTAGTGACCATGATGACACCGACTATAAGGATCTACCACTTAATAGGGTGAAGCATGTAGCGCAAATGTATGACTTCTGCCATCAAGTTTCCTCCAACGGCGAAGGAGGGTTTCTGCAGCTAATATCTCATTTGCCTACTTCAGCGAGATAACGGTTTTGCAAAAAAAGGCAATCGCCCTCCATGCAACTTCACTAGCGAGCATTACCCCAATTATTCTCTCCAGTGCACGATCTCCTCTAACCAGCGACAACAAGATATGCCGCTGGGGTGACACTCCGCCAGAGCATGTTACGCCGTATCTACAGGAGAACCACACTCATGACAGCCGGACGTTTCCTTACGGCCAACGACCTGGTGCAAGTACTTGCCGAAGCAACCATGGCCGGTCCGGCACCTGTACCAGACGGTAGGAAAGAGATCCGTGGTGAGCCAAATTTCCAGGTGAGGTCGGATCGCCTCCACCGTGACTATACCCGCAGCTGAAGACCCAATATCTTGCCTCCATTTTTCGATCAGATCTTTGTCGGCGAAAGCTCTGATCTTGCGCACCTGGTCGTCGTAAGAGTCAGCCTCTCCGGAGGCCCCGCAGCTCCCAAGGGGGTTCGCCCACGAGAAAAAAATATCTTATTGCAGTTATTTATAAAAAAAAAAATGATGTGTGTTTAAGAGCACGTGACAGAATTGAAACTTCCTCAACCCTAGATTAATACATTTAACTTCAGGCAGCAGTTATCTGGTTAATATCTCCTGGAGAAGCCTGGTGGGTTTAAGCTCTTATGAGAGAGAAAACTCAATTTGTAATTTCTAGTGACTCGAAAGATTATTTTTATACAACACTATACTCGTATTTAGACTCAAGCAATTTAGTCTGCGTTAGATAAGACAGAACAAATTTGATTACAACAAAAAAGGTTATAGTGTCACTTCTATTTGTCGTAACATGATGTTATATAGCTTATAGCCTTCCTAGATAAATGTTCTATTTAATACTTAAAGAATATTTAAATTTGAGCAAGTATTTTATGAGATTAGCGCGTTTAAACTCTTCAACTTATTATTATGTTAGCTGATAAGGATCGTTTGCATTCCACGTAGTGTTGATATTTGCCTGGTGTAGGTTTATGCTCGAATAAACTTCGTGATCGTACAAATACATGGTATGTGAAAGGTGATACTGTAATGTATATCGATCTATAAAACAACCACGACAAATAGATAGCCACTGGTTCCGGACAGTATTACTTCCAAGATCTGCCATTGACCCTCCCAAAAGGAATTAAGAAGGAAAAACAAGATTTTTTTCTTTTTTTGCGCTGGGAAATGCCTTTACGCACCTCGACGAAAGATATTTTCCATCGGGAGTGTGGGACCCACTAAAACCCAGCGGATCCCTCCCCATCCATAAGTGAGATCACTAGAGATTCCCTAACTGCATTCCACTCTAGTGAGCCGGATGGTACCGACTATGAGGATTTACCACTCAATAGAGTGAGGCATGAAGTGCATAAGTGCGATTTCTGCCACCAAGCCTCCTCCGACGACGAGGGAGAGCTCCAGCCTCTTGCCCCCTTATCCTCTCAAAGAAGGCAACCGCCCTCCACCCAACTTCACTGGAAATGACCGCCAGACGGTAGGAAAGAGATCCATGCCTCCTGCAGAGCCAATTGTCCAGGTGAGGTCGGAACGCCTCCACCGTGACTATACCCGCAGTTGGAGACCCAAGATCTTGTTTGAAGCAGTTAAGCATTGTCCCACACGAGTGCACCGTACAAGGACATACAAGACAATATGCCGGCATAAAGTCACCGGCAGAGCGATCCTGGACCCCTCACATTATGGGTAAAACAAGATACAGATACACAAAATGATGATGATTTGACTTTACTAAAACATAACAGATCCTTGTTACCGATACTTGTTTAAACATTGACAAAAAGCGAATGTATAATTGTTTTTATAAATCAGAAAAATAATATTGAAATTATTGCTTTTTCTGTAATCAATTGTTAAAGTGAAAAAGAGGTTTAAAAAAAACGATCACAAAATTCACTTTTCCATGATGTATGCCCGTTAGATTGCCCATATCAACTACTAGCTGACATGATACGATAGTTCTGTCTTAACTCGGGCAATCATAAGCATATCTTTCTTTTTAAGTCATAATGTGTATTAAATATTTCGCTTCTCTGTAAACTTAGTACCAAAATATGCGTAGAGATAACACCAGACAATAGAAAAAAATAAATCCGTTACAAAGCAACCGTTACTAACCGTGCGTATGTCGCGTCGATGGTCATTAAGTTTTTTTGTGGTATTTTATAAACTGTGAGTATTCATTAGTGATTATTTGTATTTTTGATTATATAAGTGATGTAAAAAACAATGAAAGCCCTTGAGGTAAGTTTTACTTTTTAAGATATGAGCCTATAAATACAAGAAGGACTTTTACTATCTCAAAGTTTGGCGCAACATGACGCTGCACCAGTCTTAATTTAATAAACAAAAGATAGCATTGTATAGTTTAACTATTTGCAAAGATAAAAATAACATTTGGTAGTCTTTCTTGAGTATTTATATCCCATGAACCACATTAGCGTCATTCGACCCGCGGGGCAATCGAAGGCGACTGTTATTTCCGTTAAAAAGCACGGGCAATTTACTAGGGCCAATAGTGTGTCTGTAATTTTAAATTAACATCTTTAAATTAAATTCATTTGAAAGTATTTACGACACTTGTGGTAAAAATAGTCTGTATGTTTGTACCGGCTAATCTAGTAAACAGCTGAAACGAAAGTAGTAACTTATGCTATCTTTATTTTTAAAAAAACAAAGGCATCACGAACTGTGCTAGTAATACCATGAGGAATAGCTCGTTGATGTTAATTAAATGATTCAAAAGTTTACTTTAATAAACATTTTTTTTTAAATTCGATTAGCTTTTATAATAAATAATTTGCAAATAGTGAAATTTATCTTATAAAATAACAAAGTATTTCGCACAATTACGTAATTATTTTAGTTGTCATGTTTATTTCGGATTGAAAGGTGTTTATTGAAAAACTGTTAGAATTCTATATCAATCGTAACAGTTGCATCTCTCAAATCTAATTATTTACGCTATTTAAGAAACGTTTGATGAAAAAAAATGTCGACATTCCTTGAGCTAATTTATTTTTTCCTATCCATCCATTCGAGCGTGTACTGTATTGTCAAATAACTGATACAGGTTCTAGAATGATCGAAATTGATTGCTAAAGAAATAACTTCAACACCTATTCAATTACTTTTACGATGAAAAAAATCTTTGGGGTCTAATTCGAAAAATATCAATCCTAGGAAAAAATTGATAAGGAGCAATGTTGTAGGAAATTTAATAATTAACAACTTTGATTATTACCATTTTTCGCTTAAAGTTGAAAATAAGTGAGATTACGGCTAGATAAAAAAATGGCCAACTCTTTGGGAACTAGTTCAAAATATATTAATAATAGGAAAAATTGGATAAAGACCAAAATTTTAGGAAATTTTAATACGAACATTTTTGGTTATTACCATTTTTTGCTCAAATTTGAAAATAGTTGAAGATAAGTGAGCTTTTGGCTGTCTTTAGAGTATAATTCAGAAAATATTAATAATAGGAAAAATTTGATGAAGACGAAAATTGTAGGAAATTTAAATACAAACAAGTTTGGTTATCACCATTTTTCGCATAAATATGAAAATAAACAAGTTTTTGACTAAATAAAAAAATCAGGCACTCTTTGGGTTCTAATTCGAAAAATACTGAACCGAGTAAAAATTGATAAAAAACGTAATTGTAGAAAATTTAATTCTAAACAACTTGGGTCATTACCATTTTTCGCGTGGAGTTGAAAATTAGCGAGTTATTGATTAAACAAAAAAATTACCCTTATATTCAAGATGGCGGACGACCAAGCTGGATGCGGATCCCAAAACCGAAAACTAAGCTGTCGATGACAACCTGTGACGATTCCCGAAGACAATTGCTGTTAATGCAATGCTAGACCCTTTTTTGAGTTATTCAACTGAAGTAAAAGACGTGGTATATCACACGTGTATCGAAACCGCAAAGTAACTTGATAGGCTGCGGTCATTAGACCGCATTTGCCCGGATTCCGAATTAGGTACAAGTTTTAATCCTTGCAGGCTGTACGATTTCATTGCTAATAATTTACTGGCTGTTTGCCGCAGTTTTACTCGCGTAGATTTCCTTTGGAATAATGGAAATCCCGTTATTACCCTTCTTTTGTCCGACAAAAGATATTGTGTTTGGATTTGTTCCAAGTAAGATGTCCCAAAAAAGGAAATAAGTAATGAGTATTTTGTCTGACATAAATCGAGTTAAACACAGTCGCTTGCCCCGTCCATCACGGACGTTTTTGCGTCGGTTGCCCCGGTTGGAATTATGCTAAGGTGGTTCTTGGGACTTAAATATTCATTAGCCTACCAAATGTTATGAATTTATTAATACTGTAATGTATCCTTATGTTGCGCTAAACTTTGATAGTGAAAAAGACCGTCTTGTATTATATAGGCTCATGTTAAAATTAAAACTTACCTCAGGGGTTTCCATTGTTATTCATATCACTTAAGAAATATTCAATACTCGCAGTTTATAAAATACCACAAAAAACTTGCGACGCGACGCACGCACCGTTAGTAACGGTCACTTTGTAACTGATTTGTTATTGTTATTTCTATTGTCTGTATTATCTCTACGCATATTTTGTTACGACAATTACTGTAAAGCGAAATAGATAACACATTACGACTTAAACAGAAAGAGATGCTTATATTTCCGATTGCCCGAGTTGAGACAGAACTATCATAGCATATTAACTGGTAGTTGACCCGGACAATTTAAGGGTTATTGCAAGTTTATGTTAAGTTTATTCAAAAAAGGAACATCTATGTCGAATGTGTCTTTCATTAAATTAATTAGTAAAGAGATTGCATCGCCAGAGGATAATATTTGCCAAATTTGAAGTCAATCTGGCAAAGTATGTGATGGTTTTTCACTTATAATTCCGGATCCCGTGGGATTATGTGGAAATCTTAATGAGCGTTTACCTTGAAAAGTAGCTTATATCCTTTCTCAGTTTCTAGACTATCTGAGTACCAAATTACATTTAAATCGGTTGAGTAGGTTTTGTGTGAAACCGCGACAGAAAGAGATACTTTCGCATTTATAATATTAGTAACGTAATAATTACTAATAGCACAGCAGAACTCGAAATTAACGACCATAAGATACATCAAATTGAAAAATAATCACTACCAAATTATAATATTTGAAGAAGGTTCAGAAATCATTTGTCGAGTTCAGCATACGCATTTTTAATAAGATACCCGAATCACTTTTGGACTAGCCTGTACATTCAAACAAATATGTCAAATCATTCTTTTTTACAAAAGGCATATTATAATGTTGAACATTATTAAAAACGGCAAAGATGTTTGGACTTATTAACAGAACAACTATTAAAATATCAGAAAAATACACGAAAACCATTAGACAACAGAAATAATCTTTGGAATAAAAAACAAATCAAACCATAGGTAAAGAAAAAGCAGATATTTTGTTTTTGAATTCTTTAAATGTGTCAGTTGTTACTGTTTTAATTCTCGCAAAAATTAAGCTAAGATTTTGATATATTTACTTTGGCTATTACCCTAAAGTCTTTTTTTTTTTTGGAAGGGATATATATGTCGGAGTGCAAGAGTCTATGGATCGCTAGTCCGTGTGTAATAGTCTGTGGAACGCTGGCGCCATCTTTGTATCGGCGTGGGGACAGAGTCAATAAGTGGCAGTCCGGCCCGTCTCTCGTGAGTTCTCGAGCGGCAGTCGGCCGGAGTGGTCGACTATTGAAACTGTCGCGTTCCTAGCTATTAGTGTTAATGACTTTCTGTAAATTGATATCGGGAACATTAAGTGATTGAACATTATAAACAGAGTTAATTAATACAGTGTTTGATTGCACCAACAACACCCATGAACGCCCACAGAATGAGAAATTAAATAACGGATCCAATTAATGACGATGTCGGCGGGAACCCTACGCCCCTGTGCTTTTATGCTTCTCCCTTCTCTCTTATTCTCCGACATATATATACATAATATATAAGTGATTCGAAATGTAGACATTCGATTTTATCAACGAAATCTATATATTAATACGTGAAGCGAAAACTTTATACCTTTTTACGTTAATTTCGCAGACAGCGGAGTATGCAATTTCCCATATTTATAGTTTATATAGAGAAGGAGTTCACGATGATACCATATTTTTAAAATTACACACAAAATATACATTTAAATCAATAAAAAAACACATTACACACAGGCATATAGAGTTTATATGAGTGTTTGTCAGTTACGTCAAAAGCAATGAGGTTACATTAAAAGAGTTTATTTGTCAAAAACACTAAGGAGGTTTTATTTATGTTATATGTGTATTATGTATGGATTCATATTTTTAAATTAACACCACCTACCCTTATTTCTTAAAATAATTATAGATTCTATCTGACTATCTATCTAAAGATGTTTTCTTAAAAAAAAACCAAAATCAACAAAAGTATTATCGAAATTGCTTCAACCGTCACGAGTGATGTCGTGACATAGCGAGGTAGGGACGCATTTTTATATTATATTTTTATTTTATTCTTTATTGGCAATCAAACAGCGTACAATTTTGACATTTTTTTTTACATTACATTTAACGCTAAAAATAAGGCCATGACAGATTACGTCTATTCACATAAATAAAAATTAACAGGGTAAAGCTAACTTAAATAATAAGGCAAACAGCTTTGTGATTTTGTGTGTGTGTGTGTGAGAGAGAGAGAAAGAGAGAGAGAGAGAGAGAGAGAGTGTGCGTGTATGCATCCGTAACCATGTTTGTGTATTTATCAATGTTTAAATACCCCTAATGAAAAACTTTATTTTTTTGTTAAAACTATGAGAGTAAGATCTTTTTTTTCCCATTAATTCCATTTTATGTTGCATATATAAATAAATTATCACAACAACTTTTTTCGAGTATAGTCTTTGACAATATAACCTTAATAATGATCAAACTTATGATTTAAATCAACAATGGGCGACTACTAGTCAAATTAAACCGTCCAAAAGCTTTTAACTGTAATTGCTGTTATAATCAAGACACAATAAATCATAAAACGTCAAAACTTAATAGAAATTACGTAAACCAATTCGCTCGTAAACCCGCAACAAGAAAGTAGTTTAATTAATATGAATTCACCTCCAATCCACTCGCATTCCTTTTCGGTTTGCACCTTGCAATTATCGGAACACCATTTCACTTCACTGAAACATCGATATATATTGCAATTCAAAGGCACTTCACTGTAACACAGAGATTCGAAATTTGAATTTTTTTTTTTTTAAATGATTAATCTGTTTAATTTAGAACTCTTTTGTTCAAATCACTGATAATATAATTTGAAATTGAAAGAACTGTTTTATTTATTAATCTATGTTTTTTTAAATATAAGAACTCTTTGTTTAAATCATGGATTATTGAAATGTAACACACGGTATTCGAAATTTGAAAAAATATTTATTTTTAAAATTATTAATCTGTTGAAGTTATTTCTTTTTAGTTGGGAACTCTTTTTTCCTAAATCAAAGATTATATAATTTTATGTTGGAAGAAAGTTTTCTTTCTTTATTGTAAATGTTCATTTATTAATCTGTTAATTTTTTAATATAAGAACTGCTTGGTTAAATCTTGGATTATTGCAATGTAACACACGATATTCTAAATTTGAAATTTCTTTCATTATATAATTCTAATTTTCATATAAATTTAATTTTTTATTTATTAATCTGTTGATTTTTTTATATAGGAACTTTTTGTTTAAATCTTGATTTATTGCAATATAACACACGATATTCGAAATTTGATATTATATAATTCTGAATTTTTTATTTATTCATCTGTTTATCTTTTAATATAAGAACTCTTTGTTAAATCTTACCTTTTTTTTAGTAAACGTTTGATAATTAATCTATTCTTTGAATTACGGTACACAGTTTTTAATTCCAAATTTTCTGTTTATTATATGTTTAAGTTTTGTTAATTTGAAAATATTTCACGTAATTATCATATAATTGAAACTTTTTTGTTTATAAAATAAAAGAAAATCCTTTTTCGTTGTCACTTGTGTTTTAAATTTATTAATCTGTGGCTTTAATCTAAATCTATTTTAAAACATACCGTTCTATATTTGAAATATGTTTACTTTTTGTTATAGTTTGCAATTGTTTAATCTGTTGTTATTTTTTTTTAATTATACCTTGTTTTTTTTTTTAATGAATTGGACACCGGTTTCGCGGGAATGTTTTGTTATTGTAAATTAATGACGTAAAAGCGCGCGCTCGCGAAGAAACTGNTATTATACCTTGTTTTTTTTTAATGAATTGGACACCGGTTTCGCGGGAATGTTTTGTTATTGTAAATTAATGACGTAAAAGCGCGCGCTCGCGAAGAAACTGTCTTGACAACTGAATGATGGCTTCTCGGTTATTCGGTGCACGCGCAACACGTTAAAATGTTGACAGACATATTATTTCTAATTCTCTATCATTCGATACACTTACAAATTACGATAATGATTAACAAACCATAGACTTCTATTATTCAATTGACGATAAGTTGTTAAAATGAAGATGGAAAGAACTAAAGGATCTAAATAATTCTAAATTTTTAACGACTTCTCAAATGGCTGTAACTTTTGTAAAAATAATCGTATCGGAGTGAAAGAAAAGTCAATTTGAAGCTGAAAGATTCTAATTTTATGGTATTGAAAAAACTATATTTCCCGAATTACACGTATCGTGTAAAATTAATGAATAAAAAGAGAAATAAATTCGATATATTTGTCTTTCAATTTATTAAAATTCCACGATACGTGTTACTTAGAACCATCTCATTGCAAAATCCTAAAATTAAAATCTTCAAGCTTTAAATTGCTTTTTATTTTACTCCAATACGATCATTTTTACAAAAGTTACAGCCATTTGAAAAATCGTAAAAAATTTAGATGTTTCCTTAATTTTTCCACTACTACTACGTCATTTGGTATTACGGTTATAAACCTGTTTTAAGAGTGAGTGAGTAAGTGACAGTAAAAATAATAATAATTATTATAGTATTTAAATAAAAAAATAAAAGTAACAGCTTATTATTGCACATCACAGATTCTTCTCACCGACGAAGGAGGTTAGAGTACTTAGCAGGTGTTTTTGGGCATCTCCTACAGCCTCAGGGAATCTTCATTCGGATTCATCCGGGACATAAAGGCCAACTGCTGCCTCACCCATGGGTAAAGAGATTTCTACTGGGTGTTAGTTAAAAAAATTCCCAGCTAATATTACTTCTTAATAAAGATTTTTGCAACTTGGACCCACCACCCAAAAGCCAACAGTTTGGTACAGGTATTTGCCGAATATTCTGTTCGAATACTCACACCAATGAATACGCGCAATTATTAAATATGAAGCATACTTGTAAACAAACTAACCAACACGTAATTAAGTACTTACTAATGGAATTGTAATCATACTCTTGAGAACCCAAAACTCCTTATAATAAAGACAGACAAAAACAAAAAATAATATGATTGTACTACTATTTCTTTTGAATTAACAAAAGTTCTTATAAGAGTATTGTTGCGGATGGGAGCAGCGAGCCTCGCGCATCGCCGGCGGCGACTAATTCTGATTGGTCAATCGCCGGCGATCCCCCTCCTTTCCTACCTCACCACCCGCGATCGCCCTCACTCCTGCTCGTTGCGCCACATGTGCCTGCCGAGTGGGAGAGTTGAATAAAACGCCTCTCCAAGAGTTGTATGACACACTCAGGTTAAACATCCCGCCTAGGAAGAGGCGGCCCAAGCACGTCCTTAACAACCCAGACACAATCACACATACACAACGTCTTCAAATCAAATCAAATCAAAATATCTTTATTCAAGTAGGCATATTACGGCACTTTTGAATCGTCAAATATTTTTTTTTCTTTTCTTTTCCACACTCTAATTCTTATGTACGTCTGATGATGATACTCCAGAACGACTTAAAATCTAAAGTTACGAGGGTTCCTTCGCGCCCTGATCCGAGAAGAGCCCACAACAAACTCAGTCAGGTATTCTGTTTTTTGACGCACCCTGGCCACGGCCCTCAGTCGAGGACCCATGGGCGTCAAGACTAAGCACCTGTCCGATTGTCTTTTACAGCAGCAGCAAACGTTGCTCTAGGCCTAGGTCCGAGCCTCGCAGGAGGCGCCCTTAGAGCAATATTTCCCCCACGACGCAGCAGGGCCCTTCTACGGGCCCATCACTCGGCGGAACTTCTGCGCTCGCCACCCTTCTCGTTTACGTTGTCAAAGCCAGTAGGGCTAACAGGAACACACTTCGAATAAAAATTGTATGACATATTTCACCTTAGAGCGGAGTAGAACTACTAAGCGCGACTTGTGAACATCAAGAACCCATAATTCTGCCACGGAGAAAACGATCCCCCAAGAACTGAAGACCGAAGCACTGAACTTGAACAACCGAAGACCCGAACCCTCAAGAACCGAAGATCGAAGACCTAAGAACCTCATACAGTCCACTGAACCTGGAGGGATTGGCCGAACTTGAATCCTTTCCCAACAAGTATCATCACTTTGTGTCAGTAAAAATACGTAGTATACATTCAATTTTTTAAACCAACAGTGTTTTAACTGTAGTTTTTGTACTGTAAATATACATTCAATTTCATTTGATTTTATCCGCCATACAATCCGATAACGCTGTTACAGTAAAACTAAAATCTAGTTTACAGATTAAATATAGGCTTTGTGAAGTAAAAAATAGTTTCTGTTGGCGATATTTGAAAATGCTGAATGTTTTTTTTTAACTGCGACTAGATTTATTTTTCAAATCCTGCTATTAGTTCACACTGTTCCTATAACGTGTCTTTAAAAAAATACCCCTAACCCTTGCTAGTTTTATCGATAATAGTTAAACTATATAATGTTATCTTTTGTTTATTAAATTAAAACTAAAGTTTGAGATAGTAAAAAGGGTCTGTCTTGTATTTATCTTGTATATCTTAAAGATTCAAGCTTACCTCAATGGTTTTCATTGTTATTTACATCAGTTATATGATCAAAAACACAAACAATCACTGTTAGTAACGGTCACTTTGTAACTGATATGTTTTTTCTATTGTCTGGTGATATCTCTACGCATATTTTATTACGACAATTACCGAAATAGATAATACACATTATGACTTAAAAAGAACGTGATGCTTATATTTCTAATTGCACAAGTTGAGACGGAAGTATCGTATCATGTCAACAAATAGTTGACACGGGCAACTTCTTCAAATCGGCCTTGGCAACCGGTAGTTGATAGGGACAGTCGAAGGTGTTTAGCAACAAAGTAACTCAAAACTGCATATAACGACATTGCAGGGTCTTTATGTTAGATAGTTGTGAAAAGCAATTTACTCACGACATTTTTCTTTCTCGAAAAGCACAATGATAGTATTCGCGCCATCTGTAAGCTTTCAAAGGTACTAACTCGCTAACTATCGGGAAGCGGCGCGTCTGCATGCGTTAGAGGGCGCCTCCTGCGCTGTTTCATAATTTATGGTTAGTCTGTGACTCTGTCTGTCAACGAGGCGTCGCGACGGGGCGAGAAAAGGCCCTGCCTCGTGGTTTTTTGGTGAAAGGTGTAGTTCTACGCAGTTTATTGGTTTTGTGATTGCAATTGGTTAAGGCAGTGCTTTAATGACCGTATAGTTTGCTCTCGCTTCTCACTCAGAGCGGCCTCCACGTCGCTTTGCAGGTCATACACACATTACACGATTCATAAACAGTTCTCTTCGACAAATTCTCCTCTCAGCGTCTCAGAGACCGACCCGACCTGGACTTCTCATGGGCCCGAGGTCAATCGTGAGGTCACGTCCGGCGTGAACAGATACATTAAAATAATCAAGCACCTACAGTTCGTTCGCGTTAAGTAAAATCATCAATTGGTCACCGTAAACTTAACCTTGTGATTAGCAGAGATTTGATTGAATAGGGGGCGAGGCTAGACTGTTGACTCACTGCATTATTAACGCGAACAAACTGTAGCATCATTTTTATAAAGAATTACTTAACTGTGCCTGCTGTAGATTCGAAGGCGTCACACCATTAGCCCTTCATGGCTGTTGATTTCTTTTAATTAGATAACATATCGTCATATTATGTAAATATATAATTTTATTCGTAAATGCAATAAGTATTTGATATATTACTGAATATAATTATCTATATATTGCGTTAAAGTGATAATAGAGAAATAGTAACTAGCTTACTATCTGCGTCACATGTGAAAGACTGATAACAAATTTCATTACCATAAAACTGGTTATAGTGAGTTAACCTTAAAAGATAGACATGTGCTATGAAAGACTTTTATTTAGAACATTTCAAGAGAAACAGTTCTGCCATGAACGATTGTTGCGTAACTGTAACCGTTTATGCAGCGAATGCAACGGAATCTCTCAAAAGGAATGAATTTTCCCTGTTTTTGTAACATTTTTCGTTATTACTCCGCTCCTATTAGTCATAACGTAATGTTATATAGCCTATAGCCTTTCTTGATAATTTTTTTTTTTTTTTTTTTTTTTTTTTTTTTTTTTTTT
>JACTOM010000936.1:2158014-2202986 GCA_015832385.1 Elymnias hypermnestra
ACCTGTACCAAACTGTTGGCTGTGAACCGTCGGCAAGATGTCACGAGTGTGGTGCCTCGTCCGATACAGCCCACCACACTGTGGCAGAATGTCCCGCCTGGGGACCTCAGCGACTCATTTTGACGTCGCTGATCGGCACAGACCTCTCACTGGCAAGTATAATAGGAGCAATACTTACCAGCGAGCAGGCCTGGAGAGCGGTTGCCTCCTTTTGCGAGACTGTCATCTCGCTTAAGGAGGCACGGTAAAGGGAGAGGGTGAATGCCGCCGAAGCACTCCAGCCCCGACGAAGGGGTGCAGGAAACAGGAGGCGGAGATTCGTACAACTCCCCCTGTAGAATATCTGTTAGCTGCAACCGGGGGGCCAGAGAGGAATGCCTCATACAAACCTCTGGCTCCCCACACATGGTTGATGGCGGTCCTGCTGGGTTTTAGTGGGTATTGCGAGATTGTACCCTCGCCGAGTCCCACACTCCCGACCTTCAGTCGGGGTGCGTAAATGCATTTCCCAGCGACAAAAAAAAACCGTTTTTGTAACAATTTACATTGTTACTCCGTTTCTGATAACCGTAACGTAATGTTATATAGTCAATTACCTTTTTTGATAAATAGGCTATCGAAAAGTATAGCAATTTCTCGAATAGAGCCAGTAGTTCTTGAAATAAACGCGTTGGAAAATATTTGACATTGAATGAATTTTTCTTGAGTAAACTACGGAAGAAACGAAGGTGGCTTACGCTTCAACAGATTTAAGGAAATGCAGTGACCTTTTATCAGGGACCAATTGTATATTTATATAGTTTTTGATGTAAAACCTTTTGAGGTGCATTCTGTAAATTGTGTGTATCAAATGTAGTTAAGATGTCATGCTCGACTATGTAACGCTCGTTCGAGTAAAGTCCTCTCTCGTCGACTAATGGATCGAAGAAGGGTTAAATTAGGCAATTGCATTTTCTAGTTTGTCTGAATCTAGACTGGAAGGCTTCAGCTGTGGCTACTTAGTAAGCAGCCCATTAACGGTCCCACTGCTGGGCACAGGCCTACTCGCTCCAAGGAGCGAGGGTTTTTAGAGCATAGATCCACCACGCTGCTCCACTGCGGATTGGCAGGCATAGTACACAAGTGCATTATCTATTCCTTCACTCTCATAGTCCGATGTGACGGGAATCCGACACAACCGGAGAGAGATCAGGCGCAGGACCGACGGCTTAACGTGCTCTCCGAGGCACGGGGGTGGATCACACCGCCAATTTCCCAACTTCGGGCAAATATTGACAAAATCTTAATAGAAAACTCAATATCCATTTTTGGATTGGCCCAAGCCGGGACTCGAACCCAGGACTTCATGTCTGTAGTCGAACAAGCTAACCACTAGACCAATGAGGCAGTTTGGCTACTTACCACCCTTCTAACAAAGACGTACCACAAAGCAAAGAAATTTATCTTTTCTGCCTCTCAGAAGATTAGCATACTTCCAACTTAGATTATATCATCACTTACCATCAGGTGTGATCACAGTCAAGCACTAACCTGTCAGCAATAAAAAAAATATACGAAACAATTACCTGTTGGTAATATTGTGTAATATTCAAGTGCTTGCAATCAACTGTAGCAATGCAATAATTAATTACATGTATACTCCTAAAAAGGCTATCTATGCAAACGAAGAAATTTCTAAGTAATTTTGTAACGTGTTTTAGTTTTTTTTACTGGAATTATAGACTTCATTGTTGCAGTGAAGTAACTAGTTTATTAACGTGGCGATTTTTCGAAGAAAAACTTCTTTAAACACACATGACTTGAAGGGTAAGTGAATGCGCGACGAATGCGTTATGAAAACTGTGATCCGCTGAGATGAACGAAAGGTGAGACCCAGGACTAAGTTAGTTAGTCTTCGCCGATAAATGGACTATTCATCAGTATAACAATTTATCAATTACAGCCGTTAGTTCTTGAAATAAACGTGTTGAAGCAAATATACGAGCTCTTTAGCTTTCTAATATCACCGTTTTTGTAACATTTATCATTGCTACTCCGTTTCTATTGATCGTAACGTGATGTTGTATAGCCTATAGCCTTCTTTAATAAATGGGCTATCCAACAGTATAACTATTTATCAATTAGAACCAGTAGTTCTTGAGATAAACGCGTTGAAGCAATCATACGAGTTCTTCAGCTTTATAATACTCATTCATCACCGTTTTTGTAACATTTTTCATTATTACTTCGTTTCTATTTACCGTAACGTAATGTTGTATAGCCTATAGCCTTCCTTAATAAATGGGCTATCCAACAGTATAACAATATATCAATTACAGCCAGTAGTTCTTGAAATAAACGCGTTGAAGCAAACAACGAACTCTATAGCACATAGAACGAACGTCAATCGAAAGTAAAAAAAGAAAAAGAACTTTATTCTGCATTATATGTTACAGGAAAACAATCTAAGAAATAAATGACTAACACAAATATTAAAAGAAATCTATAATAATAAAAAATAACTTAAAAACTAGGTACAACGCAGAAAAGGTCTGCATAAAAGCCGTACATCCGGCTGCAGCCTGACGCATGACGCTGATTTTCAGATGCAGCTTATAAAATGACGCCACGGATCCGCAACTGAGTTTCTTTAAAGAGTTTTTTTTTTTAAATATACGTGTCCAAACCGTGTGTGTGTGTGATTGTGTTATGAAAATCAGCGTTGGAACGAAATCCCAACAATCGCTGAACGGTGTTCTCATACATACATAGCATCACGTGTTATTTCCATAAGGGTAGGCAGAGATCACGTCCTTCCACTTGCCACGATCCTTGCATATCTCCTTCGCTTCTTTCATTCTCATTAAACCTTTCATACAAGTTCGTTGGTTTTGAGTTCTCTTGACCTGGCCCTTATTTAAAATTTTCTGGATTTGGTCCAAAAACGTTCCCCTTGGTCTATCCCTTCCAGCTTTCCCATTCACTCTTGACTCATAAAGCCTTTTGTCAGTCTCCTTCCATTCGTTCTCTCTACATGCCCAAACAATCTAAGCCTACCTTTCTCAATCTTAATCACTACATCTTCTTTTATACCACAACATTTTTCAGCGACGACTTTAATTGTATTATCAAAGCAAATCTATATCATATTTTTAGTTGTAGATGTATTAAGTGGCGTTGTATGAAAGAAAGAAGTTTATTTTAAAGAAAAAAAAATTAAAACTCTTAAATTTAACTGATTTCTGAACGACGGACCGAACGTCAAATATTTGAGAGGTGGGATTAGTTTTTCATATTTACTCACTTTGTTTCTTTTTTTTATTCAAATAGATGTATTTATGCTGAATGAAAATATTTTGATAGATTGGGAACAAGTGGAAGATTTGAAAGAATTTGTATTCTTGGGAACATAAATTTATAAAGTGATATTAAAGGAAGAGTGAATGCAGGGAATATGGTAAATGATGCTCTGCACGCTTTTATGAATAGCCAGAAGCTGGCTGAGCATGGAGGAATGGTGCCAACACTTATGTATGGTAGGGAAAGTTGGGTATGTCAGAAGAATCACATAAGTAAAATGCGGTAGAGATGAGAGCGTTGAGAAGTACGAGTGGATTGAAACTGAGTGACAAAGTAAGAAATAGTGTGATAAGAGAATGTTGTGTTATAAAAGAAGATGTAGTGACTAAAGTTGATAGGAAAGACCAAGGCCGTTTTAAACCGTCACTGGACTTCCAGGAATAACTCAAAACTAAAATTAGCCAAATCAGCTCAGCCGTTCTTGACTTTTAGCGAGACCAATGATTAACAATTGATTTTTCTATTTATAGATATTAAAACAACTTTTTTTTGGAAGTAAGACTTATTTATGAACGCTTGAGGATTCAGATGATCAAAATGTGATTCCATAGGGATTAATTTATACTAAGAGTAATTTAATGGTTGTCAAAATTGTTTTCCCCTCTCTATTATGTGACTCAAATGAAGTCAATTCCTGGCTGGGTAAGTTTAGGATTTTAAATTTTCTAACGTTAACATCTAGACTAGTGGCTTCGGCTGTGGCTAGTTACCTCCCTACCAGCAATTATATGTACCTTAAACATCCTAAATGATACGAGAAGTCTGGCTGATTACAGATCATCGATTTTATTAAAAAAAGACCCAGTTTACGTGTTTTATAGCAAATAAAACACTATAGATGCTGCGAGAGGGTATAGAGGCGACGTGGTGACGTTTCGTCACGGCATACGTCAATCTCAAGCCTTTTTATAAAATTTTCACATCAAAAACTGCTGTCCTGTACGTTACTGGGTGAACACTATTCTCCGATGTTTTACCTACGATGATGTACCATTTTAAACTGTATCATCAGTTACAAGGGAGGTCATAGTCAAGCACCATATTGGCAGCAATCAAGAGGCTTTATCTCCATTCGCAATTTGCTTGTTTCCCTATAATATTATTGCATAAACTGAATTACACGCGAACTGCAATTTCGTTGTAAAACAACGAACAAGTTGTAATTAAGTATAGTTCCACGTTATCCCAATAGAATAATCACTGTTTCTGTTTGTTTCGTTTATTCCTTAACTGTGACAAATGACAATTTATAAAGCATCTGTAACGTTTATTGGGTTATATATGTCGGAGTGTAATAGTCTGTGGAACGCTGGCGCCATCTGTGTATCGGCGTGGGGGCAGAGTCAATAAGTGGCAGTCCGGTCCGTATCTCGGCAGTTGTCGAGTAGCGCTCGACCGGAGCAGTCGACTATTGAAACTGTCCCGTTCCTAGCTATTAGTGTTAACGAGTTTGTGTAAATTGATATCGGGA
The DNA here is from genome assembly GCA_015832385.1 of Elymnias hypermnestra. Taxonomy (NCBI): domain Eukaryota; kingdom Metazoa; phylum Arthropoda; class Insecta; order Lepidoptera; family Nymphalidae; genus Elymnias; species Elymnias hypermnestra. The sequence goes on from JACTOM010000936.1 coordinate 2,162,825, forward strand.
ACATTAAATGATTGAACATTATAATCCGAGTTAGTTAACAAAGTTCTTGATTGCACTAACATGACCCACGAACGCCCACAGAATAAGAAATAAAATAATGGATCCCATTAATGAGGATGTCGGTGGAGAACCCTACGCCCCTGTGCTATATATATCATTCCTTTGTATGTGACTGACTATCTTCTAAACGGCTGGACCGAGTTTGATGACAATTTATGGGTTCAGGTCCAACTGGAGACTCGAATCCAGGACCTCTTGATCTGTAGCCTAACAAACTAACTATCCAATATTAAGGCAGTGAAAAAAGGCAACTTTTTCTTACAAAATTGAGGAAATTGGTTCAAGCCACAAATGTTATTAAGTTATTTGCGTGAGCTGCAAATACAGTGCTACCTACAAATACTGTAGATCACAAATTTTATGAGGATATGTGCGTGAGTCACCAATGGTATGAGGATATCGTTGGGTCACAAATGTTATGAGGATATCGGTGGGTCACAAATGTTATAAGAATATCTGTGGGTCACAAATGTTTGAGGATACCTGAAGGCCACAAAGGTTATGAAGATCTCTGTGGGCCAAAACTGTTATGAGGAAATTGCGTAGGCCACAATTGTTATGAGGATAACAGTGGGCCACAAATGTTACAAGGATACCTGTGGGCTACAAATATTATGAGGAAATTGCGCAGGCCACAAATGTTATGAGGATATCGTTAGTTTACAAATGTTATTAGGTTATCTATGGGCCTCAAATATTATGAGGAAATTGCGCAAGCCACAAACGTTTTGAGAATATCCGTGGGCTACAGATGTTATGAGGACACCTGTTTGCCACATATGTTATAAGGATACCGATGGGCCACAAATGTTTGGATGATACTAGAGCGGGACAGAAATCTTATGAGGATATCTTTGGGCCACAAATGTTATGAGAATATGAGTTGGCTACAAATGTTATGAGGAGTTACGTGGGAGATTTTTTTTTAAAACATCGGTGGTCCACAAATTTTATAAGAATATCTGTGGGCCACAAATGTTATGATGACATCGGTGGGCCCCAAATGTTATGGGGATATTGCGCAGACTATAAATGCTATGAGGACATTGATACGGGCCACAAATCTTATTAGGATATTACCGCGGGCCAGAAATGATGCGAGGTTACTGTTGCGGGCCGCACTGCAATGGCTTCCGAGCTACATGTTGCTGAACCCTGCACAAAGTCATCAGTTCTTTGATTAGACACGTATATAAAATACTGGACAAACAGGCTGTGCGTTCGCCTCGTGCGTGTCGACGATCATTAGCTCTGAACAAAGTTTTTGTTCGTACGAACAAATTAAGCACCGCCATCATTACTTCCCGGTTTACCTGGAACTTATTAATACCGGTATCTGTTATCCAACTCAGAAATGCAATACAATCATTCCTGGCCTTAAAATATCATAAAATGCTAATTGAACAGTTAATTAAGCTAATTAAAGTCCCATTGCTAGATACATACCTCCTCATTCATAGGAATTCCGAACTGGTAATTGATTATCAACTTGTGATAGATTCTTTACTTCTCCCATGGTTATATCTTGGTCTCCACCCTTCCCTCTTGAAAATTTCATTCATTATATTCAAAATCCAGCATTCTAAGCCACGGAACAAGGTCTTATACAAGGTCGCGTAAAGACTCAATTTGCATTTTAAATTTGTCATTTTTGTAATGTTGATGATTACATTTCTACTAGGTCATCCATTTTGATCGCCTGGCTCCAGCGGCTACCGGCGACCTTCTTTATATCATCGGTCCACCTTGTGGGGGGGTCTGTCTACACTGCGCCGTCCGGTGCGGGGTCGCCACTCCAGCACCTTCGGGCCCCAACGTCCATCGGTCCTTCGGACTATGTGCCCCGCCCATTGCCACTTCAGGTCCGCGATTCGTAGAACTACCTCGGTGACTTTGGTTCTATTACGGATCTCTTCATTTCTAATTCGATCACGTAGAGAAACTCCAAGCATAACCCTCTCCATCGCACGCTGAGTGATTCTGAGCTTCCGCATGAGGCCCATAATCAGCGACCACGTCTCAGAACCGTAGGTCATCATTGGCAACATGCACTGTTCGAAGACTTTGGTCTTCAGGCACTGTGGATTATCGGACGAAAATATCTGGCGTAGTTTCCCAAACGCTGCCCAACCGTTTGGATTCGGTGGTTGACCTCCTTCTCGAAACATTGTCTTACATAATTTAGACTTTGAACTTCTATTACTTGGAACTAAAATACCTTGTTCTCATCATCGTACATACATGATGCCTTCTAATAATGCCCACAAAGCTCGGATCAAATAAAGTATCAGAGCTGATCGAAACAGTAATCTAAATGAGGAAAATTGAGCTACTTTTGTTGACTAGTTAACGTATGACTCTGTATGATCACATATTATAAAGTGAGATGGGTTTATGCTTTAATAACCCTTTCCCCTATGAGTGAGGAGGCATGTACCCAGCAGTGGGTCATAAATGGGCTGCTATTTATTTCTTTTCCTAACCTTTTAAGAAACATCTTCTTTATTATTTTGTTTTAAAAAAAAATCAATGACCTAGTTTATTAATCGACTTCAAAAAAGGAGGAGGTTATCAATTCGTCTGTATTTTTTTATGTTTGTTACTTCATATCTCCCGACTGGGTGGACCGATCTTGATGATTTCTTTTTTAAATGAAAGGTGGTGCTCGTTATAGGGTTCCATATTTTTTTAAACCAGTTCTGATAATGGCATCCATGACAAAAACGGATAAGTCTTAAATTTGCGTAAGCATGTGCGCGACAAATGGAAGAATAACTCAAAATCATGCCAACCAATTTCGATTATTCTTTTTTACTAGAAAGGATATACTTTAAGGGTTATTTTGTGATAGTTTGGTAAGGTTCTGATGATGGAATCCACAACAAAGTGACGGAACTCTTCAATTCTTAGGAGCAAATTAACGATACTCGGCAAAATCTATAAGCTATCCAGATATATGAGTTGCCCACCGTAACTTCGGTATGGTCAAGTTCTAGTCGTAGTTAAATATAAAGATCAATGGAACTCCTCAACGGCTTACAGTAAGAGTGGGATTTTTGGCAAAATCTACAACTGTCTGTAATCAGATGCCAATGGCCTTACTTTTGTTGCTGCATTGCAATATTTGAAAGGTGAATTATGTGTGAAGCGGTGGTATGACGTTGCGGGTTCGATCCCGAGTGTGGTGATATTAATGTAAATTTAACTTTGTAAAGTTGTTTCATTTAAACGGTGCTGCCTCATATGAAACACGTTTTTAGGTGTACACATATTGAGATTCACTAAAAATCAATAAATGAATATAAATTTTAACAAAAATAGGACCGCCTTCAACACAGACTTACAAATGTATTAATATGCTATAAAAAGTAAGAAACAATTGCGTATTCTTTAAAAGTGTTCTTCGTATTCTTCTATTCGGAGTCGGTGTCAGCCAAGGTACCTCCATATACAGCTACAGGTGGGAGAGACGCGAGAGCTGCCAAATGGACACCCGGGGAACATCTTCCTTGGCTGACACCGACTTCGAATATAACAATACGAAGAACATTATAAAAGAATATGCAATTATTTCTTACTTTTTAGAGCATATTAATGTATTTGCAAGTTTGATTTGAAGGCGGTTCTTATTTTGTTAAAATTTATATTTATTAAATGAAGTGATAAAATCATCAAAATTACAAAAAAACTTAAAAATGTCTTAAACACAAGTCATTTTTATACGGTTTGAAAGGTAATGTGAACCAATCTTACAGGATTTAGAAGAAAAACATAAAATATCTTTCCAATCGATGATTTTTTTGTAAAAACTATAACTAAACATCGTAATTTGTTGCTGTTAAAAATGATAACTAAACCAATGAGATATGTATAACTTATAATACATTGACGGTGATATATAATGCAAAGCTTCCACCATTATCAAGCAGCTCTCAAAGTCAAGAGCATGGGACTCTCAAAGACAATGCATTAAAGCATTTGTGTCGCAAAGCTGGTCCCAGGGCAGTGTGTCAGCTATAGAAATAAGGCTGATCACACAACACAGACGTTTAACTAGGTCTAATTTGTTTTTAACTATGCTTTTAGACTCCTACTATTAATTTAAATTCTTCACATACATAAAGTACAAACTATGTGGTTTGCAATTTCATATTTTCAATTGATAGTATATTTTATATATATTCGAAAACAAACTTGTATTAATACAAATGTCTAATCATATATAAATTACTACCTGAACCCGTGACTTCGTCTGCGTGGAGTGTTTCTTTAGGAAAATTAGGCAAAACACCCCCACAACCCCCCTTGCGGGTGGAATTTCGTAAAATCCGTTCTTAGCTGACTTCTATTCGGACACAGGAATATTCCTACCAAATTTGTGATGAACCCAAAAATTCGTGATGTGTCAATAGTTAACACCCCGCAACCCCCTTGCCGACTGCCTCAATGGTGTATTGGATAGCATGTTCAACTACAAACATGAGGTCCTTGGTTCGAATTCTGGGTCGGGCCAATTCGAAATCGATACTGAGTTTTCTATTAAGATTTTCTCAATATTTGCGCGAAGTTGGGAAAAATTTGACGATGTGAACCACCCTCGTGCCTCGGAGAGCACGTTAAGCCGTCGGTCCTGCGCCTGATCTCTCTCCTGTCGTGTCGGAATGCCGTCATGCCGTAATATGAAAGTGAAAGAATAGAGAGTAAACTTGTGTACTATGCCTACCAATCCGCAGTGGAGCAGCGTTGTGGATCTATGCTCTAAAAACCCTCTCTCATATGAATGAAGATCCCTGTGCCAAGCATTGGGACGTTAATGGGCTGCTACTTACCTTTTTTTAACCCCCTTGCGGGTGGAATTTGGTAAAGTCCGTTCTTAGATGACCTCTACTCGGCAAAAGGAATATTCCTACCAAATTTCAAGACTCTACGCCTTATGGTTCCAGAGATATCATGATGAGTCAATAGATACCTGGATATCTCGTACATATGTATAGATGAGCCAATAGATAGACAGGTAGATAGATAACAGTATATTTCCAGAGTAATTGATGGCAGGCAGTCTTTATCCGAGTTGGATTCGACGGTTTCCCTCCAATTTCGAGAAAGAGGTCAATCGTCGAATCCAACTCGGTTGGGCAGCGTTCGGGAAATTCCGGATGACATTTTCATCCAATATGGATCGGAAATGTGATTATGGGCCTTTTTAGAAAGCTCAGATCAAATCAGAAATAAGGAGATCCGTAGCAGAACCAAAGTCACCGACATAGTCCTACGAATCGCGAACCTGAAGTGGCAGTGGGCGTGGCACATAGTCCGACGGACCGATGGACGTTGGGGGCCGAAGGTGCTGGGTAGGCAGAACCCCACAAGGTGAACCAATAATAAAGAGGGTCGCCGGTAGCCGCTGGAGCCAGGCGGCGCAAGATAGAGCCTTGTGGACGTCATTACGTGAGACCTATGTCCAGCAGTGGACGTTCATCGGTTGAAGCGACGACAACGACGAGTGTTTTTAACCACCTTAAAACCCTCGATAAGCAAATGTTAGGAGTGTAGAATTTGACGAGACTAGTGGCATCGTAGGAAATCCAGAGGAACTCCTTTAACGATGAGTGAGGTATCAGAGAGTCACTTGCGTATTTTTCCTTCATATCCTGGGTAAATCCGACTGAAGCTCACGGAGCTGTGCAATCTATTAAGCAGCGTTGTGGGTCTCCTATGATTGGGGGCGTATGCCCAGCATTGTTACGTTAACAGACTGCTTCTTAACTATCTACAAAGTCGTCGTCGTCGTATATGGAATAAATTCAAGTAGGAACAGCCCTAAAGTTAATAAATATAGATTTATGGACTACGTAAATATAGAGGTTATATAAATCCTTGTTGCAAACAAGCAGGACAGGTGAACGTGAATTTATGGAACAGAGACAAAGTGCAATAGCGTGCCGAAGCGCTCTCATTGTAAAGTAGTTTTAAAAGACTCTACTCCATTCCATGAAACAAATGTACTGTTTTTTATTGAAGTAAAACATGTAAATTGATATTTTCTTTTCTCGCTGGGAAATGCATTTGCGCACCCCTGCCCCTAGGCAGGGAGTGTGGGACTCACCGGCAAGGCCAGAATACCCACTAAAACCCAGCGACACCCTCCTCACCCTGAGTGTGGAGTGTCAGAGGCTCCCTTGCGCATTCACTCTGACACTCCCGGGTGAACCGACTGAGGATGTTCAAGGAGGAGACAAGAGGCGTTCGTAAAGACGCCTCCTGCCACCCAGCCTCCTCCTCCTTAGGGGAGCAGCATCCGCTGCAGCTTCTCGTACTCGCTCCATTGCCTCCTTCAGAGAAATGACGGCTTCGCAGAAGGAGGCAACTGCATTCCATCCTATCTCACTGTCAAGCATGGCGCCCACTACACTTGGCAGTGAGAGATGTAAATTGATATTGACTAAATAAAAAATATACTAAGTTTTGATATATTGATAACACGACTCTGAATTCGGCTTGACATTCGAATACAGGAGCTTATGATCGTTTGCTAAACAAGCTAAACTCTAGTTACTTTGAGGGTCTTGCTGATGTAATGATGCAAGTAGTCGCTTCTCTGACAGAAGTTTTTAGTTCTATTTCCAACAATATATATTAAGGAAATTGCATTTTGTAATTTGTACGATTATAACTGGTAGACGGTACGATTCTGAGACATGGTCGCTGACTATGGGACTCATGCGGAAGCTTGCTTGGAGTTTCTCTACGTGATCGAATTAGAAATGACGAAATCCGTAGTAGAACCAAAGTTACCGACATAGTCCTACGAATCGTGAACCTGAAATGGCACTGGGCGAGGCACATAATCCGACGGACCCATGGACGTTCAAGGCCGGAGGTGCTGGATAGGCAGACCCCCCACAAGGTGAACCAATGATATAAAGAGGGTCGCCGTTAGCCGCTGGAGTCAGGCGGCGCAAGATCGGGCCTTGTGGACGTCATTACGTGAGACCTATGTCCAGCAGTGGACGTCCATCAGTTGAAGCGACGAAGACGACGATAACTGGTAGCTTTGGTTGTGACTAGTCCTTGGCCCACCAGAAAAAAAGTGTTGTTAAGAAAAAAAAAACACGTCAAGATGCTGTGCATTTTAAACTGTATCATCACCATCACAATCAAGCAGTAACTGAACGCAATAACTGAAAAACGATTTTAGGGTTTTATACTTAGCAATTTTTAGAAAAAATATTGGCGGTTGACATGAAAGTTAGCAGATTTCTTTCGTAATAAAGACGGTCACTATGGATTTATCTATCATCCCACAGGGTCTGGAACTACCAAAGTGACACCAAGGGAAACATCTAGTAAAATATACCTGTGCATCTAAAATGGATAAATAAATGGTGATATAATTAATTTGTTTAATAAATTTCTTCATCACAGACGAATGCGTGTTTGACCCTTGTCTCGATTCGAGCTTTAAGTGTCCGAGTTTTGTACCCTCGTCGGGTAACGAATTAAATTAAGGACGTGTAAAGAACGCTAAAAAATATAAAGAACAATTTTTTCGTCCATCTATCGCATGTCATACTACAGCTGGCTGAGATAAGGAATTTAAGTATATGGCGTTACACAGAGCAGCCAAGGCCAACATGGAAGCGAACTCGTAACGTGGATTTTTTTCCATCACCTATAAATTTTCGTCAATTTATTGCATGTCCAGGCCAATTTTCACTTAAATCATGGTTTCATAAATTCACACCATAAAATTAAAGTGATTTTCTTAATGCCTCCACGAATTTTTCGTCCATCGATCTCATGTTGCATTAGAACCGGTAATTACAGTGCGTATTAATCATCACCATATAAATTTGTCAGACTGCCTCATTGGTCTAGTCGTTAGCATGTTTGACTACAGACATGAGGTCCTGAGTTCGAGTCCCCGGTCGGACCAATTAAAAATCAATATTAAGTTTTCTATTAAGATTTTCTCAATATATGCCCGAAGTTGGGAAGTTGGCGGTGTGCTTCACTCCCGTGCCTCGGATATCCTGATCTCCGAGGCCTGATCTCTCTCCGGTCGTGTCGGATTCACGTTACATCAGACTATGAAAGTGAAGGAATAGAGAGTGCACTTGTGTACTATGGCTGCCAATCCGTAGTAGAGCAGCGTGGTGGGTCTATGCTCTAAAAACCCTCGCTTTTCGGGGTGAGGAGGCCTGTGCTCAGCAGTGGGACCTTAATGGACTGCTACTTACTTACTTATATAAATTTGGACATTTTTGTAATTATGATGATTATATCATCTATGTTTTTAACACATCATCAGTACAAAAATGAGTACAGTTATAAACAATTTCTCTTTGTAACACTTTCATACAAAATTAGGACTATTCACTTGACTCTTATTACGTTTGTTAGTCGGTTCGTGTATAGGCCACCTTTATGCATAATATAATATATTACACTGGTTGGAAGTAGCGGCATCGCACGTTATTAACACCCGTTTCTATGTTAATGACCACAATTCCTTTAAGACGACGTATACAATGCTATATTAACATGTATGGGATTCAAAATATAGAAAGCTAATGTTATTACTTACAATATGACGTTTTGTTATATATAACTGAATTGAGCAATTATAATTAAAGAAATATACATACATAGATCACGCCTCATTCCCATAGGGGTAGGCAGAGACAACATCCTTCCACTTGCCACGATCCAGGCATATCTCCTTCGCTTCTTTCATTCTCATTAAACCTTTCATACAAGTTCGTCGGTTTAGAGTACTCTTGACTTGGCCCTTATTTAAAATGTCCTGGATTTGGTCCAGGAACGTTCGCCTTGGTCTTCCCCTTCCAACTTTCGCATTCACTCTTGACTCATAAATCCTTTTTGTCAGTCTCCTTTCATTCATTCTCTCTACATGCCCAAACCATCTAAGCATACCTTTTTCAATTTTAGTCACTACGTCTTCTTTTATACCACAACGTTCTCTTATCACACTATTTCTTACTCTGTCACTCAGTTTTAATCCACTCATGCTTCTCAACGCTCTCATCTCTACCGCATTTATTTTACTTTTGTGATTCTTCTGCCATACCCAACTTTCACTACCATACATAAGTGTTGGCACCAACACTCCAGCATGCACTGCCAGTCTAGCCCTTTGAGACACCATCTGGCTATTCATAAAAGCATGCAGAGCACCATTTACCATATTCCCTGCATTCACTCTCCTTTCGATATCACTTTCACATGTTCCATCTTTTGTAAATTTAGATCCCAAGTATACAAATTCTTTCACCTCTTCCACTTGTTCCCCATCTATCAAAATATTGCCATTCATCATAGATTCATCTCGTTCAAAAAGCATAACTTTCGTTTTGTTTACATTCACTTTCATTCCTTTCCCTTTCAAAGCTTCATTCATAATATTTACCATCTCCTGTAGCTCATTAGCGGATGACGCAAGTATTACTTGATCATCAGCGTAGAGTAAACATTTGATGAGTAATTCATTCATTCTTAACCCATACATACTTTCTAATATAAAGAAATATGTCATTTTATAAAAGCTTTAAAGCTCTGCCTCAAAGGGCTGGACTGGCTGTGCATGGAGGAGTGTTGTTGCCAACACTTATGCATGGTAGTGAAAGTTGGGTATGGCAAAACAAAAGTAAAATAAATGCGGTAGAGATGAGAGCGCTGAGAAGTATGAGTGGATTGAAACTGACTGACAGAGTAAGAAGTAGAGTGATAAGAGAACGTTGTGATATAAAAGAAGATTTAGTGGCTAAAATTGAGAAAGGTATGCTTAGATGGTTTGGGCATACAGAGAGAATGAATGAAAGGAGACTGACAAAAAGAATTTATGAGTCAAGAATGGGAAAGTTGGAAGGGGAAGACCAAGGTTCCTGGACCAAAGCCAGGACATTTTAAATAAGGGCGAAAGCACGAGTACTCTCAACCGATGAACTTGTATCAAAGGTTTAATCAGAATGAAAGAAGCGAAGGAGATATGTAAGGATCGTGGCAAGTGGATGGACGTGCTCTCTGCCTACTCCGAAGGGAATGAGGCGTGATGCTATGTATGTATGATCATCGAGTCTGGTAATCCATAGAAACACTATACTCTAAACTGCCTCATTAGTCTACTGGTTGGCATATTCGATTACAGACACGAGGTCCTGGGTTCGAGTCATGAGTTGGGTCAATTCAAAAATCAATATTGAGTTTTCCATTAAGATTTTCTTAATATTTTCCCGAAGTTGAAAAGTTGGCGTTGTGATGCACCCCCGTGCCTCGGAGAGTACGTTAAGCCGTCGGTCCTGCACCTGATCTTTCTCCGGTTGTGTCGCTTTCCAGTCACATCGGACCATGAGAGTGAAGAAATAGAGAGTGTACTTGTGTACTATACCTGCCAATCTGCAGTGGAGCAGCATGGAGGATCTATGCTCTAAAAACCCTCGCTCCTCGGAGTGAGAAGGCCTGTGCTCAGCAGTGGGACGTTAATGAGCTGCTACTTACTGTGTAAGGAGCAATTGATTATCAATTATCAATTTAAATAGAGTTATAATTTTTATCGAAAAATTTTAGTCCAGAGATGAGATTTAATTAATGGTCTAGCGGTTATCTAGACCTAGATAACTAAATACACATCAGGTAAATGAACTAGGTACAAGAAGTACGTAATTCCAAGACTTCAAAGTACTTATTATGGTGATTGGTCGAAGGAATTCTCTGTTGTTACCGTATCAAACAACGGTAAAAAGCTGTTATTAGCAAACTGCACCAATAAAGGATTAAAACAACCGTCTATTAAACTATGTCGGTTTTTTTAATACCCACATATTAGCTTTGGGTATATATGATGATATTTATAACGAAATCACAGAAATAGATTTTTGTACACTTCAAAATGACGGATTAATTAGAATTTTTCGTCCATCTATCTCATGTTGCATTAGAACCGGTAATTACAGTGCGTATTAATCATCACCATATAAATTTGTCAGACTGCCTCATTGGTCTAGTGGTTTGCATGTTCGACTACAGACATGAGGTCCTGGGTACAAGTTCCGGGTCGGGCCAATTCAAAAATCAATATTTGGCCGAAGTTGGGAAGTTGGTGGTGTGCTTCACCCCCGTGCCTCGGAGAGCACGATAAGCCGTCGATCCTGCGCCTGATCTCTCTCCGGTCGTGTCGGATTCCCGTCACATCGGACTATGAGAGTGAAGGAATAGAGAGTGCACTTGTGTACTATGGCTGCCAATCCGTAGTGGAGCAGGAAGGTGGGTTTATGCTCTAAAAACCCTCGCTTTTCGGGGTGAGGTGGCCTGTGCTCAGCAGTGGGGCCTTAATGGACTGCTACTTACTTACTAATATAAATTTGGACATTTTTGTAATTATGATGATTATATCATAATTACAAAAATGATGGATTAATTAGAATTTTTACACACTTATCAAAATCACTGATCACCTCCATGATAAAATTATTCAAAAATGGTACATTCTTGACAATTGTGCAAAATTTCAATTTGATCCTGATGATATTTTAAAATCAAATCCAAAGATTCTGTTACATACATGAAGGTGGTAAAAAAGACCTATTTTTAACCGACTTCAAATAAAGGAGGTTATCAATTCGTCTGTATTATGTTTGTTACGTCTGTATTATCTTGATGATTTTTTTATAAATGAAAGGTGCTCGTCATAGGACCCCATTTTTTTTTAATCCAGTTCTGATGATGGCAGCCATGAGAAAACCGGATAAGTTATAAATTTGCATTAAGCATGTGTTCGACAAATGGTCAAGTGCTACTCGTAGTTCAATATGAAGATCAATGGATCTCCTCAACGGCTTACAGTAAGGGTGCGGTTTATGGCAGAAAATAGAAGTGTCTGTAATCATATAGCAATGAACTTATGTTTGTTGCTGCATTGCAACACGTTTTTAGGTGTACACATATTGAGACAAATTTGTTACCTTACTTTAGATTCATTAAAAATAAATAAAAGGCGTTTGTTTTTTTTGTTAAAATTTCTATTTATATTTTAATGGCTGTTTTGTCCTAAGTTTTTGAGAAGTGTACAAAATTTCAAACTAAATTACGCTTCAAAGTGTTCATAAATATAGTTTAGCTATAAGAAATATACATAAAGGCGAGGCTATATTGTATAAGCATGTTAAAAACATCTTATATATGTCTTCTACGTAATATATGTTACGGAATGCAACATATCTTTTGCAGTTTAAGTCTAGTCACGTTTTGAATTCAACTACATGTTTCGTATACGTGCTTTGTATATGGAATAAAGTGGCTTGGGAATTACTTATTACCTAGGAATAGATTTAAGTTAACTTTTGATGCATCAAAAGTATCACAGTGGTAGATCCAACCTTTAATTCTATTAGAAAGAGCTTAGAAAGCAAACCTTCCAAATATCTGACAAAAATGTTGTATTGAGACTGTAAAGTGTGTCAATTGTGCATTCTCAAGGTCACTCTCAAAGTCCACAAGGCCCGATCCTGCGCCGTCCGGTGCGTGGTCGCCACTCCAACCCATTGCCACTTCAGGTTCGCGATTCGTAGGACTATGTCGGTGACTTTGGTTCTACTACGGATCTCTTTATTTCTGATTCGATCACGTAGAGAAACCCCGAGCATAGCCCCCTCCATCGCACGCTGAGTGGCTCTGAGCTTCCGCATGAGGCCCATAGTCAGCGACCACGTCTCAGAACCGTAGGTCATCACTGGCAACACGCACTCTTCGAAGACTTTAATCTTCAGGCACTGAGTGATATCGGACGAAAATATCTGGCGTAGTTTCCCGAACGCTGCCCAACCTAGCTGGACTATATGTCCCAGGTATGTGTACTCGTCAACAATTTCGAGATCTGAGTTCTCAATGATGACTGGGTGTGGCGGTACATGGATATTAGACATAATTTTGGTCTTATCCATGTTCATTTTCAGGCCCACCTGTTGAGAAACTCTGCTGAGGTCATTGAGCATTGAATTGAGATCTTCGAGAGTCTCTGCCATAATGACTACGTCATCGGCAAACCGTAGATGAGTGATGTACTCGCCGTGGCGAGCCCATATTAAGACTCTGGCAGGCAAACTTAGTGCAGCTTCATTTGCTGTTAGGAAATTAAGGCAATACACTGATGTTGAAACTGTCTTCCGGCATGCTGTTATGGGGTAAGGCGGACATTGAAACTGTCTATATAAAAAAAGTGGACTACGTGCCATATGACAATTGGGATCTCGCGTTTCCTTAAGAGATAAACTCAAAAAAACATCAATTCTCAAAAGAGCGAAACACAACTTTAACACAAGAAATACCAAAAACTTGTAATGCCACATTTAAGAGTGAAGCAGGTTCAGAATACTTTGATTTATTGGTATTTTGCCTTGTGAATGAGTTGAAGAAGCCTCTCACCAATCTAATTTCCTTAATTTCCCTGTCAGTAATCGAACCCAAGATGACAATGACGATGATGATCAAGACCTCTGCCTTGTCAGTAAGTCCTCCACTTCCGACGTTTTTAATGTATTAGCTTTACTTTTGGATTTAGATAGGGTGGTAATTATCCATAAATGGAGCTCCTCTCCAACCTAGATTTCCTTAAATAAATGATGATCGAGAGCTCTATATGCAAATCGCCAGCCAGACCATCGTTAGTCAATTTCTTAGATTTTCCAAATATAACATCGTCCTTTCTTAACCTTATGGTTATAAATTCCCAACGACCTTGGGAATCGCTAAACTTTTCCTGTTAGAGCATTGAAAAATTGTTTCTTGATACTTAATAGTGTTGTAGGACGTGTAAACGTAACTTTTATTAACGATTCCATGTCATCGACAGTTTTCTATCGTTTAATTTTAAAACAAAACGTTCGTTGTTAATAGCTTTTAGTGTGGAAGACAGGTGAATTTATTTTCTGTTTTATGACTTCCATTTTCATTACACTAGCTGACCCGGGCAACTCTATCTACAGCTTATCAGAAGGACAGAAGAGGACCGAATGTGACAAGCATAAAAAAGGTTATTGTGAGTGATCGCGCAATCTGGCGCCAATCATTGGTACCTCGGAAGAAGCGTACTCGCGCCATCTGAAAGCGCTCTATGAGCTCAGATCAATATAGTCTATAGATTATCAGTAGTCTGTAGTAGAGAGCCTCTAGATAAGTTACTTTCTAGTCAAGTCTAAAAATGTATGGGAATGAAGTTTCTTATCGAAACTAATCGAAAAATTAAACGTCAATCCCATACATTTTTTGAACGTTAGCAATCTTCGAATGTAACTTGTCTACGGGCCTAGAAGTCGAGATAGTTGTAAACTCGAGGCGTATCGAACGGGGAAAGATATGCCCGCCTCGTGATTTTGTATGGTTTTGTCGGGAAAGTGCGGTAATTCCACGCGTTATTTGGTTTTGTGGGGCTAGTGAAGCAGTTCGTCGCGTTTTGTAGGCCCATATCGTAGCCCACGACGAAGTGCGGCGGGTCATAGCGCGGCTAGGTTATTTCGCCCACGCGGTGGCCACAGAAGGACTTCCCTGTAGATTTCGAAGTGGAATAGAAGAACGGCGTCAACGGCTTTCCGCGACGCCTTCGTAAAGACACATTCCACAAACACACACACATACAAATATACATCTCACGTGATCATTCATCTGCCAGTGTTCGTCGCCGTCGAGGAGATCGGCGCCGGGAGACCAGGTAGGTGTACAATTAACTTATATCTGTTCGACGCCTAGGTGGATTCTCCCCTTAACATTATCCTCCCGCTGTCTCGGAGACCGATTCGACGGCCGGTGTGAACAGTGAGTCAATTTTAAAATATAGACATATGCTGTTGTGGACTTTATTTAGTTCTTTTATAGAAGAACACATTTGTCTAACATGATTTTTCCGAAACTTTAACAGTTTACGTAGACCATGCAGCAGAAGCTCTCAAAAGGGGAAAAACCCGATTTTGAAACGTTCTTCTTTAGTGCATCCCTCATATTAATCTCATCGTGATAATCTATAACCTATAGCCTTTCTGGATAAATGGGCTATCTAACATAGAAAGAATTGTTCAAATCGGATTAGTAGTTTCTGAGATTAACGCGTTCCAGCAAAATAAATATTCTATAATTAGTATAGAGAGATTGTCTGTGATAAATGTACACGTAAAATGAAAACTATTAAATAAAATTTCATGTAGCTTTCATTGATGGATAGAATGACTCTTGAGGAAGGTTTTGGTATATAATTCGTCAAGGAGTAAGCAAGTAGCAGCCCATTAACGTCCCCCTGCTGGGCACAGGCCTCATCACTCCAAGGAGTGAGGGTTTTTAGAGTATAGGCGCACCACGCTGCTCTACTGCGGATTAGCAGGCATAGTACACAACAAGTGCACTCTCTATTCTTTCACTTTCATAGTCCGATGTGAAGGAAATCCGATACGACCGGAGAGAGATCAGGCGCAGGACCGACGGCTTAACGTGCTCTCCGAGGCACGGGGGTGGATCACACCGTCAAATTTTTCCCAACTTCGCGCAAATATTGAGAAAATCTTAATAGAAAACTCAATATCGATTTCGAATTGGCCCGACCCAGGATTCGAACCAAGGACCTCATGTTTGTAGTTGAACATGCGATCCACTACACCATTGAGGCAGTCGGCAAGGGGGTTGCGGGGTGTTAACTATTGACTCATCACGACTTTTTTGGTTCATCACAAATTTGGAAGGAATATTCCTGTGTCCGAATAGAAGTCAGCTAGGAACGGATTTTACGAAAATCCACCCGCAAGGGGGGTTGTGGGGGTGTTTTGCCTAGTTTGTCTAAATTAATGAAAATGCTACCCAAGAAAAACTCCACGCAGACTTCCCAACTTCGGGCTGATTTTTGAATTGGCCCGACCTGGGACTTGAACCCAGGACCTCATGTCTGTAGTCGAACATGCTAACCACTAGACCAATGAGGCAGTTTAGGTGTAGTGTAATTACTTTTCGAGGTATATAATCGACCTCAGAAGTATTGTGAAGGAAGGTAATAGCATTTATAAGGAACGTAGTTCTAACCGAACAAGTCCAATTGCTGGTAATATTTGTTTTTACGTGAAACAATAAATTCCGGGATCAAGTCCACCAGGAATGGACGGACGGATTTTATGGGTCCGTTTTATTAAAAATATTATATCGAAGTTTTCTCATTAACTTGATTTTTCTTTTGAAAACTCACTTTGGGTTGCGACATCATTCTTTCGGTGTTAAAAAGTTTGTACATCTTATATTTTATTGTTTCAATTTTATGTATTCAAATCAGATGGAATGAGCTTTGAAATGCCCTCATTTTAATGCCATTTTCATAAACTTTTGTCTAGTCTTTCATCCCTGTATTTGACTGTAGTTTCATTAGTAATAAACTAATCAATAAAACTGATTAATTTAGTTAAATTAGCATTTTAAATGTTGCATTAAACAACAATAATTTTTTTGGAAATTTATTAAGTCGTCCGCTACCTTGGATTTAATAGTGATGCTTTGTTTATTCAATAACTAGCTCATTTTCAATTTAACGCGAAATATGATAATAACCAAAGTTGTTCCAAATTAATTTAAAAACAACTTTGGTCCTTATTACTTTTGTCCTAAGATCAATATTTACGATTAAGATACGAAAAGAGCGAGATGATTTCTTATTTATTTCAAAAATTTGAAAAAAATTTAGTTTATTGTCTGTTATATGAATCAATTAATAACACATACATACAAAGCATCACGCCTTAGTCCCATAGGGGTAGGCAGAGACAACGTCCATCCACTTGCCATGATCCTTGCATATCTCCTTCGCTTATTTCATTCTCATTAAACCTTTCATACAAATTCGTCGGTTTAGAGTACTCTTGACCTGGCCGTTATTTAAAATGTCCTGGATTTGGTCCAGGAACGTTCGCCTTGGTCTTTCCCTTCCAACTTTACCATTCACTCTCAGTCTTCTTACATTCATTCTCTCTACATGCCCAAACCATCTAAGCATACCTTTCTCAATTTTAGTCACTATTTCTTACTCTGTCACTCAGTTTTAATCCACTCATGCTTCTCAACGCTCTCATTTCTACCGCATTTATTTTACTTTTGTGATTCTTCTGCCATGCCCAACTTTCACTACCATACATAAGTGTTGGCACCAACACTCCAGCATGCACAGCCAGTCTAGCCCTTTAAGACACCATCTGGCTATTCATAAAGGCATGCAAAGCACCATTTACCATATTCCCTGCATTCACTCTCCTTTCAATATCACTTTTACATGTTTCATCTTTTGTAAATTTAGATCCCAAGTATACAAATTGTTTCACCTTTTCTAATTGTTCCCCATCTATCAAAATATTGCCATTCATCATGGATTCATCGCTTTCAAAAAGCATAACTTTCGTTTTGTTTACATTTACTTTCATTCCTCTATGATATTTCAATTAATAATAAACGTGATTATATAATATTTCGGGTCTTAGTCGAGAATTATCGATATTAGGAAAAAGTTGAAAATCGAAAAGTGAGTCAGACCTTTAAATCCCGAATGCCGATTCCCAAAGAAAAATAGCTGTTAACATATTCTTGCAACGTCAAATCCTAATCTAACTGAACTAATTAAATTATTACTAGTGAGACCACAGTTAGATACAGCCATGATTAACTGGACAAAGGTTTATCGAAATGGCTTTAAAAACAAGAGCATTTCAAAGCTCATAGACTATTTGATTTGAATACATAATATGGCGTGGAGACATTAGGACCGTGGGCTCCTGAGCCTAAAAGCTTGTTTAAAGAAATTCCATCTCACTAGTTGATGTCACCCGTGACCCTAAGGCAGGGTGGTACTTCGGACAGCGTATAAGTATCGCTGAAAAAGAGGTAACGCTGCCAGCCTTATAGTTAAAAAAAGTAATGCTGCTGCTGGGCACAGGCCTATTAAGATTTTCTCAACATTTGCCCGAAGTTGGGAAGTTGGCGGTGTGATCCACCCCGTGCCTCGCAGAGCACGTTAAGCCGTCGGTCTTGCGCCTGATCTCTCTCCAGTCGTGTCGGATTCCCGTTACATCGGACCATGAGAATGAAGGAATAGAGAGTGCACTTGTTGTGTACTATGCCTGCCAATCCGCAGTGGAGCAGCGTGGTGGGTCTATTCTTCAAATTACTTTATTTACTTAATGATGAATAAAGATTCTATTTGGACTATTTTGATGGAGCTTTCACTAGAAAATAACTGTCATTATAAAACCAAAATATTCTATATTCAAGTAAATTCTGTAAGCTTTTTGAATCGTCATCAGTTTGTACATAGATAACGAATCTACCCTCGATTCGAGAAGTTGATTCTACCGATAAGTAAGTAGTAAGAAACTCAGTAGTTACTCAGTAATTTGATGTGAAGAAAACAAAAGAAAAAGACAAAGTAATTTATAAAACATTTTAATAATACTCTTACATCTCTCTTGTATCTAGATACAATATTTACAAAGGCCTTAAATTATTTTCTTTCCTACTTATAAAGTATAAAAATCACCTACATATATATAAATTGTCACGAATTATGTTACTGTCGTACTATTTTTTGTAGACGAAGCAAAATAGAGACAGCATGAGGCAGTGATTTTGCTGATTTTGAGTATTTCATTCGATAAAAGCTTGAAGAAAACTACATTTACAACTAATAAATATTATAAACTATCACAAAGGCACACAATATGACATACGACGTACAAAAATCACAATTTTTTGCATATTTTACAAATTTTTGAGATACTTTTACGTGTTTGATTAAGTTGTATGTATTTTAAGGAAATCAATATATATGACTTTATATTTTGTCAATTTTGTCATATATAACTGTTTAAAATTATACAAAACAGCATTTTTAAAAATTATCATAAAACACTTCTGAAAATAATTCATTCTAATATTTCAATCGAAAATAATTTTTTTAATTATTTTAATAAGTTATTTATGACAAATTTGACAAAATATAAAATATGTATTGTCAAATTTAACAAACTATGATTTTGTTAAAATTGCGATATCTAAAATATAACGTCAGATAAATCTGTATTGACAAATTTGACAAAGTATATTTGTCAAAGTCACAAGCGTTGTATGCTTTTTTATTACGATGTGGTTTTATTATACCTACACTTTAAAACGTATTTTAATACTACTGCTCAAATGGAAGTGGTATTTCTTCAGAAGCTATTCATAAACTATTACATATATTCGCACAGTAAATAATGACGTCATTTGTGTACCTTTGGGAGAAAAAAATACAAAAAGTCAAGCTAGTTACGATAATGTTGCTTTAAAAGTTTTAAGTATAATATATATTTGGACATCAAATGAAAGGAAACATATAATCAACCATAATTACTGTTTCTGATAATTTTATGTGATTGGCAATAATTATAGATTTGGAGAAAGTTCAGTTGAATTTTGTGTGACTTTTTATCCTTTATATATATATATTATAATTTATATAATTGCTTTTAACGAACACAATTTCATTTTTTTGGAACACATTTATTGAAAACGCTTGCTCAATTATCGTACTAGCTTGTCATTATAAATTCTATATAATATATTCACCAATAATGTTATAAAAATTTACATTATATCACACAAAACCTCCTATCCGATATCTAATAGCATTAGACCAATAAATATCAGTTGTGGCATCGACATTAGTCGCTAAAGGTGGATTTTAGAATATTTATAATGGACGGAGTGTTTAAAATTGAATATTTTAATGTAAAATCATAGAACTGCTGGGTTATTTTGTTGTATATTGTAAATAAGTTCCAGAAGATTATATTAAATCTGAAAACTATTTAAAATCTAATCAAAGCAATTAAAATAGTAAAAAATGTAATATCTGTATCATAAAGGTATCAAAACTAATCTATCTTTTTCACATTGAATACCTTTTCATTTCAATTCATCTATAAGTTCAATGTGTGGCTTTTTCTAGATAATTCAATGTTATATTTAAAAGTGGCGAGTTAAAACTAACCCACAGTAATCTTTTTTGTTTGTCAAATTTTTCTAAAATGCTCTCTTTATTCAGAATATATGAGATAGATGTATATCATTCCAAAGTATTTGTTAATTAAATATGTGGCTGGTTTCAAAAGCTTTAAATATGTGTCGTAAATTCGACAGTTGGCAACACATTTAAGATAGCAAGTTGAATAATTTTTTTAGGGTGAACCATGGTAAATTTTTGTATGACAAATTTTACTAAAATACTTTTCTTTATTCAGAATGTATCATTAATATATAATTATCATCCAACATTATTTATTAATTTAATATGTGGCTGTATGTAGAAGCATTAAATATATTTCATAAATTCGACGTTTAGCAACACTTTTAAGATGACGAATTAAATTAATTTTAAAGGTAACTCACAGTAAACTTTTTGAGTGACAAATTTTACTAAAATACTTTTTTGTCGGTTCGGTATATATCGTAAGCTTTTAAAATACATCTATTTATAAACAAAAAGCAAACAAAAGTAAAAATATATTTTTCACATCATAATGTTTTGATAAATTTGACAAAAACGATAATGAATTGATGATTGATCTTAAGTAAACACACATTATATGATATTTTTATCGTATTGCTCTTTTATAATATACAAATGATAATGACTAAATTAACAAAAATATGAAACAAAAATGTTACCAAAACTTGCCGAATCTTGACATTTTTGTATATCTATAAAAACTACATTTATTAATAAAATCAGCTACTTGTTTAAGCCACATTAAAAAAAATCATAAAAAGGTTACCAAATATTGTCAAAACCCTGGCATAAATTATGTTACTTTTTATAAGTAAACAAAATACAACAGTTAATTATAACCTAAGCAAATTCTACTGTAACATTACTGATGGTGTTAAGCCAATTAAGGAGGATTGCTAACTTAAAATATATCTTATCTTCTAGCAGCTGGCGCTTGGGTGTGGTGTGTGCAGCCTTCTACATTCTCTGGCCAATCGCATACGTTCTCGTTGTAGTTGAAGACCAGGTTCTGGGGGCAGGGCATGTGGTGCTTCCTCTCGCCTTCGCACATGTAGTACATGGTGCAGTCAGCTTTGTCTGGGTGGTAGGATATGTGACCGTCTTCCTCTTCGCAGGTGACTTCATTTGCTGGAATACAAATACTTGCAATAATATTGGAAAGTTATGATAATAACTGAAAAGTTTTAAAGCTTAGACAAAGAATGTTTCGACAAAGAGGATGGTCAACCCATCAATTGGATTAGGTGCAGTATTCTATCCAAATATCTAAAGAGAGACAGTAATGGGATGCCATTACTGGGTACGCTGCTCCAATTTGGATTTGGATTGGAAGGTCACAGGATTGCTCCTAGATTATGCACGATTCCTAACGATATTTCTCTACTACCAGAACTACTTTTTCTGGTATTCTATTAACAAATATTCTTCTTTAAATCAGGTCTTTGTATTCCTTATACAGGTTATCGTTTGATTAAGATCTCACCTAACGAGACACTTAGGAAGGTTTACATTTTCTTCAATTGCATCAAGAAAACTTTCTAAATCTATTAACTAAAAGAACCAGTGAATCTTCCAATGAGATTTAGCCCAATATTATGGGTTGTAGCTTTTCCTATCAATGCAACAAAACACAACTAATTTACGCTGGTATTCTGTGTTCTTTGTTGCTTCTACATTCAGTAAATCTAAACATGAACTGCAGTCAGTTACTGACTGACAATTAAATGATAGTAATAGTATAATACATACGATCTTTAGTGGTGTACTGTCCATTAGGATTGGAAGACTCATATGGTCCATCGTATTCCAGTTTGACTTTGTAATCGCCCAACTCTTGTCTCATGGCTGTGATGAGAGGATACTTTCCAGTTCCACATGATCCTCTGAAGTCATCCATGTCGATGGACCAAACCATAATACCTCCGAAACCTTCCTCCTTCAACCAAGCCATCTGGAAGTTAAAAAGTTATGATTACTAACTTAATTTAACCAAATTAAACGTGATCAATTTACTACGCTTAAAATTTCTACTTTTGCTGACAGTTTTGGGCCAACAATTGTTTATTTTATGTGATAAACTAGCAGACCCGACAGACTTCGTTCTGTTAAAAAGATTTGGAATGTGGCAGCTTTCGCCACAAATAAAACACAATCAATTAAATGACTCACAGAATCTTTTTTGTTTTGAAACAAAGAAATGAATTAACAAAACCGTTGCTATAGACAACGGTCTAATAAATCATGTTACAACCTTGTGGATGCGTGGAAGTGCGTGGGTGGATGCGTGGGAGTGCATAGGTGGATATGTGGGAGTGCGTGGATGGATGCGTGGGAGTGCGTGGCTGGATGCGTGGGAGGGTATGTGGAAACGCGTTTATAAGCATTGAAGTGACGTTAGACATTTTGCCGGTTTTTGTTCGCTCGAGTTTTCGTACCAGAAACAAATGCCTGTCCACATAAATTTGAAAAAAATAAATGGTAAAGGTTTGATGGAATTAAAAAGCGAATAGCCTAAACCCTTCTACAATAAATTCCACGTCGAATGGTCATGGTCTCATGCCGATTGGTCCAGTAGTTTTCAAGTTTATCGATAACAAAGAAAAAAAGAGTTGCTTTTATATATATAGAATCAGTTAGACATAAAAGAAGTTCTTATGAATCTACAAACACGAATAATATAGGCATAATCGCNTTAAAAAATAGGGGTTGGTGATAGAAAAATGAAAAAAAATTAAGGTTGTATGTATTTTTGTATGTTGTGTCACATAAAAATAAAATTTTGGGGTGGATCATTGAGAGGTTTGATAAATAGATAGAAGCCGATTTTCAGACCTACTCAATATTCTCACAAAATTTCATGAGAATCTATCAAGCCGTTTCGGAGGAGTATAGGTACGAAAACTATGACATGAGAATTTTATATATAAGATATGCACTAGTGAACTAGTGAAGTATAAAAACAAAATCTTTTATTAATGATAATTTCTAAAGAACAATAAAGGTTCAATATCTTTAACATTACATTAATAAGTTCAGAGAAACGCTGTCAAGATTGATACCATTATCCCAGCTTTCTAGTATAACTACAGCAGATTTAAAAGAAGTCCAAACTTTTTTGCCCTACTTCCATAAAACTCATTAGTAAAGCAAACCTCTATAAATCAATGTCTCAAGTATAATAGCAGCGATATTTATTAGATTCTCTTTATTTATTGGCAAATTAATCAGTAATATTTTTTTTTTCCTAGTTTTCTCCTTTTTTAACAAGGGTTTTGGTGTATTTATTTGTTTCTCAATTTTTAACAATTTCTTTACTTACTAAGATTAATTCATTACATTTGTTTCCTACTATATTGCCTTTAATTCTAGTATTCTGTTTAATTTTTTCTAATGTATTTATTGCCTATTTTACAATATTGTACTATTGTCTTACTTCGTTGAATTTTATTTTTACTTATTTCTTACTTAATACATTTATTTTATTTCTGTTTCATTCCAATTTACATTCTATTGACCTTATAGAGCATTACATTTCGATTTCTTAATTTCTTAGCTTACTTAGGATGTTTCGTTACATTTGTGTTTCTTATTACCTATTCCCTTTAATTCTACTATTATATTTTGTTTCTCTAATACATTTATTGCCTATTTTTGCATCATGATTCTATTTTACATTATTGTTCTATTATTTCGTTACATTAAATTTCTATTTGCTTATTTTTTAATACATTATTTTATTTCTGTTACTTTTCTGCATTATATTCTATTGCTCTTGCAGAGCATTACATTTCCATTTCTTAGCTAATTATTTTACATTACAGTGTGTCTTATTAATTATTTTATTTTGTATTTCTAATATTTCTTTATCCTATTTCCTTTCTATTGTAAGCTATTTTTATACTGATTTTATGTTTGGTTATCCTCAGTTTTTTATTTCTATATGTAGTTTATGTAACTATATTGGTTTGTACGTGTCTTGTTTTATTGACTTTAATAGTTATTATTATGCAATTTCTTTCACCATTCTCCGCACTTTCTGTGTATTGTGTTATGCCCACTGTTACTTTGTGTTGTTCTGCTTTTTGTATTGTGTCATTATTTTGTGCTGTGTATGGGTGTCGTGGTTTGTGTTGGATGTGTCTGTTTTGTGTTTTTGTTCGTCGTTTTTGACAAACAAATACAAACAAATATACCTCAGTAACATTTTAAGATATTAATTAATATTACCTTCCTAAACGTTGACTTAAACAACAGTCTATTTATTGCAACTCATAGGCTGAGACAGGAAAGAAGAAAGATAAAGCATTACTCCCACTTCTAACTGAAGTAAAAAGGATATATCTTCTTCATTTCCACTCATTAAAGAAAGGAGAAGAAATATAAATACTATTTACTCGCATTTAAAGATGATGAAAAAAAAGAAAGACTTGTCTTCTTTGTTTTATTATAGTCAAAATACAAACGAAGAAAGATGTATTTCCTTAACTTGCATTTACAGAATAAGATGAGAAATTAAACTCATAAGTAATTACTTATGTATTTAACCTCTTGAGTTCTGAACTAAGAGGGAATAATATTATATAGTTTTTACTAAGAAGATATAGTTTATTTCCATATTATATAGAGAAAAGAAGAAAGCTTTCTCATCACAATCAAATCAAATTTATTTTCCTGTTTCTCATTCAATTTGCTCTTGTACTAGATTTAACTGAGTTTCAAGAACAAAGCTCTAATATAATTTAGAACGAGGCCAATTCTATTTGTTTAAATTTATTGTAACATACCTTGGTCTTCAGCGATCTTTCATCATCGAAGCCGACCCACTGATCTTCTCTGTAGGCAAAAGGCACCATTTGCTCATTGTCCCAAACCAGAGTTGTATTATCTTCTCTAAGGAAGTCGCATATCTCATAGTAGGACATGAAACCAGCTTCATTTGTGAATCGACCAGCTTGACCTGATGAACAATATGTACATATATAGCTTAAATCAAAGTAAGTTACAGAGCTGCTGGTAGTAGAATGGATCCAAACACTTTTTGGGTTAGACGCAATTCAGGTTAAAGATCCATCCTGTGGTTATCGAGATGATTAGTAGATATTGTTATACAATGCTGAATCCATTAAGTCAAAGCCATATGACTTTCCAATATCTATAGTTCTTTGGTTATACAATTAATTAATACAATTTAAGATCTTTTAGGAAGACAAAAAGACGATGATTTATAGGCCCAAAATATGGCCAATTAACTAATATCATTATTCAAAAGTGAAGGCATTGAATATGTGTATAGCTAATGTCCTCAAAGTCATATGGTCTTCCAATATATACAGTTGGAGGACATTTTGCATCTGATAGTTATACAATTTAAGATCTTGCTGGAAGACGTAAAACCGATGATTTATAGGCCCTCTACGTGGTGGCAATAGTTAAACTAAAATTTTATAGCGCTTGCAACCAATAAGTTTACTGCGCTTTTATTGATTTAGAAAAGTTCATCGATTGAGTGGTGAGGAATTAGCGTCTGAATATAAATTTACAAAAGATGGAACATATGAAAGTGATATTGAATGGATAATGAATACAGGGGATATGGGAAATGGTGCTCTGCACGTCTTTATAAATAGCCAGATGGTGTCGTAAAGGGCCAGACTAGCTGTGCATGGAGGTGTTGGTGCCAACACTCATGTATGGCAGAAGAAGCATAAAAGTAAAATAAATGAAAGCATAAGACATTGTGGTATAAAAGAAGATGTAGTGTCTAAAATTGAGAAAGGTAAAAGGAGACTGATAAAAAAGGATTTATGAGTCAAGAGTGAATGCGAAACATGGAAGGGGAAGACCAAGGCGAATGTTCCTGGACCAAGTCCAGGTCATTTTAAATGAGGACCAGGTCAAGAGTACTCTAAACCGACGAAGTTCTATGAAAGGTTTAATGAGATTGAAAGAAGCGAAGGAGATAATGAATCGTGGAGAGTGGAAGGACGTGATCTCTGCCTACCCCTATAGGAATTTGACGTGATACTATGTTTGTAAACCAAAATTTGTCAGTTCAAATCCGGTATAGGCTGTTTCATCTTCTACATCGCTGCTTCGACTAGCGACTAAGGACCCTCAACGGGTATTCAACTAATCGTGTTTGTTTTGATACAATATTTATGATTTATATCTAGATATTTCTTTAAGCTTGGATACTCACCACCACCAGAAGCAGGAGCTCCAATATCGAATTGGGTATCATTTATCAATGTGAAGGATCGCCCATATGTAGGCATACCAATCATAAGCTTCTCTTTAGGAGCACCTTGACGTACCCATTCCCGTGCTGAGTAATCCTGTGAGAAGAATTAAAAGTTATTATACACAGAGTACACTATATTTATACACAAAAATATAATCGCCTTGATTACTAGAACCCAGTTTGTCTGGCTTTAAAACCTTTACCTAAAGAATTAAAAATTATTGCACCTATGCAGAATATTGTAACGAAGTGCAACTAACGTATTTATCTAACGTATTGTAATTTTATGCATTGTATTGTAACGTAATGCAAATTTAATGCAACATATCGTGCTGACAGGCCTTCTTTGCGAATCTTAATGTAACAAAATGCTAATTTTATGTAACATATTATACTGAAACGTAAGTTGAATGCCATATATCGTACTGAAAAGCTTTCTTTATGAGTTATTTTTTCGCGCCCCATCCTTTAATCTCCCCCAAATGTACTCAAAAGCCCATTCCAGAAGTTTGACAGTAGGTTTCAGGCTAGAGCCGTTAAAGTTTTCTGGTTGCGGATAGGCCACTCCCAGCAGACTCATTCGTGTCCCAGCTAAGCCATTGCATTGGCACAATAGGTGCCTTATCGTCTCCTCTTCCTCATTATAGGCTCTGCAAGTAGAGTCTTCCGCAATGCCAATGGTTTTTATCATAGCCTTTGTACTGTAGTGGCCCGTTGCAATGCATAGCTTACCTGTCTTCCGCTTAAGTTTTTAAAACTTTTCGTGAAGCCTGGTTTTACTGCATCCAAGAAGGTCTTAGAATGCTTTATGAAAGTTACATACATATATACATAGCATCGCGCCTCATTCCCTTCGGGGTAGGCAGAGACCACGTCCTTTCATTTGCCACGATCTTTGCATATCTCCTTCGCTTCTTCTTTAAAATGTGATGATATGAATGATATTCTGGATTTGATCCAGGAACGTTCGCTTTGGTCTTCCCCTTCCAACTTTCCCATTGACTCTTGACTCATAAAG
Source organism: Elymnias hypermnestra (assembly GCA_015832385.1). Taxonomy (NCBI): domain Eukaryota; kingdom Metazoa; phylum Arthropoda; class Insecta; order Lepidoptera; family Nymphalidae; genus Elymnias; species Elymnias hypermnestra. Next base: position 2,190,218 of record JACTOM010000936.1, read on the forward strand.
CCTTTGCCTTTTGTCAGTCTCCTTTCATTAATTCCCTCTACGTGCCCAAACCATCTAAAGATACTTTTCTCAATTTTAGTCACTACATCTTCTTTTATATCACAACGTTCTCTTATCACACTATTTAATACTTTGTCACTCGGTTTCAATCCACTTATACTTCTCAACGCTCTCATCTCTACCGCATTTATTTTACTTATGTGATTCTTCTGCCATACCCAACTTTCACTACCATACATAAGTGTTGGCACCAACACTACTCTATGCACGGCCAGTCTGGCCCTTTGAGACACCATCTGGTTATTCATAAAGGCGTACAGAGCACCATTTACCATATTCCCTGCATTCACTCTCCTTTCAATATCACTTTCAGTTGTTCCATCTTTTGTAAATTTAGATCCCAAGTATAAAAATTCTTTCACCTCTTCCACTTGTTCCCCATCAATCAAAATTTTGCATTCATCATAGATTCATCTCTTTCAAAAAGCATAACTTTTGTTTTATTTACATTCACTTTCTGAAAGTTATTGTAACAAAGTTCAAATTATGTGACGTATTGTAACGTAATTCAATTATAATGCATGTTGCATTATAATTGAATTACGTTACATCTTACCCAAATATCTATCTTACCCAAAGATCCTCACAAACAGATAAATGTGTAAATAACGATGTGTCTTTTTATAAAATACCTCGTACTAGACAGTTGGCATATATAACATTATTTACAAATATTTAATCGGTTAACCTTAAGAGTAATAAATTATGACTAAAATTTAATATCATAGTTCCACCACCTGCCGAGGATCTTGTTTTAACAGAGTACGCTAAAGTAAACACAATTTGCTTTTAAATTTACTGCACAGTAAACTAAGGACGCTTTAAACCTGACTTCAAAAAAAGACTTAGGCTATAACTGATGGAAAAACTTTAACCGGAGAGCTATTAAAAACAAGGGTCACGCCACATTAGGGGATACTGACGTAAATATTGTTAAGAGACAAATTAGATCAAACGAAGTCAATTATTTCATAATTAAAGTAAGCTTTTTAATCGTAAAATATAGTCGTCGTCGTCGTCGTCGCTTCAACCGATGGACGTCCACTGCTGGACATAGGTCTCACGCAATGATGTCCACAAGGCCCGATCTTGCGCCGCCTGGCTCCAACGGCTACCGGCGACCCTCTTTATATCATCGGTCCACCTTGTGGGGGGTCTGCCTACACTGCGTCGTCCGGTGCGGGGTCGCCAGTCCAGCACTTTCGGTCCCCAACGTCCATCGGTCCTTCGGACTATGTGCCCCGCCCATTGCCACTTCAGGTTCGCGATTCGTAGGGCTATGTCGGTGACTTTGGTTCTACTACGGATCTCTTCATTTCGAATTCGATCACGTAGAGAAACTCCGAGCATAGCCCTCTCCATCGCACGCTGAGTGACTCTGAGCTTCCGCATGAGGCCCAGCGACCATGTCTCAGGACCGTAGGTCATCACTGGCAACACGCACTGTTCGAAGTAAGTAGTGATTTTGTCGTAATATTTAAATTGAGTGATGATCTTATTAAAGATTAAGTGGAAATTCAAAACAACAATAGTTCTTTTGGGCCCTAATCTGATGCAATCACAAACAAAATCAATTATTAATTTTATTTAAGTTAAGAGTAAGTCATTCGCTTTGAGGTTTCTCTATTGGGTCAGTGTATAGTTCAAATTATGATGATGCTATGTATGTTTGTTTGATCGAGTGGTGAGGAATGATCTGTGGTCAATGTTATCAACGTATGGGGTGAGCGGTATTCTGATGCAAGCATTGAAGTCTCTCTGTCTTCTAGTGCTTGTGTCAGAATATACGGGAGTACACCGAGTGGCGTCACCATGGCTTTTCAACCTTTTCATGGATAACTGTTCGATAGATTTAAAAGAAAGTATGTATGGGTTAAGAATGAATAAAAGACTTGTTCAAATCGTGCAACTAGTTCTTGATATCAGCCTGTTCAAGCAAACAAGCTCTTATTACTTATATTCGTATATCGTCGATATATTGTTATAGTAAAATGAAAGTGTTCATAACAAGTTTATTCTATTACAATCAATGTAATCACGTTTTGCCTTGTGAAAACCAATACGACATAAAATCATATCTTTTATCTTCTCAACCGAATTTCATGTGCTTTTATTCCTGTTATAATTTATTTTAGTCGTATAAATGAGATCCGAGGATTTACCGAGCAATTCTTAAATATACAAAACTGATTTTTTATCCCTTAGATTGCCCATGTCAATTACCGGTGATATGATATGATAGTTATGTTTCAGCTCGGGCAATCAGAAATTTAAGCATCTCTTTCATAATGTGTTGTATCTATATCTCCTTTCGGTAACCATCGTAACAAAATATGCGTATAGGTAACGCCAGACGATAGAAAAAAGAAATGATAAATCTGTTACAAAGTGACCATTACTAACGCTGAGTGTGTCAGGTCGAAAGTTGTTAAGTTGTTATGTGATGTTTTACAAACAGAGTGATTATTTGTGTTTATGTTTATATGAGTGATGTGAATAACAATCTAAAACCCTTGAGGTAAGTTTTCATTTTAAGATGTGAGCCTATAAATACAAGACGGACTTTTTTCACTATCTCAAAGTTTAGCGCAACATTGTGCTACACCAAAGTCTTAATTTAATAAACAAAAGATAACATTGTACAGTTAAACTATTGGCAAATATAGAAATTATGGCATTTGGTAGTCTTTCATGAATATTTAAGTCCCAAAAGTCGTCATTCGACCCGCAGAGCAATCGACGCAAAAACGTCCGTGCAAGGCGGGGCATGTGACGGTTATTTCCGTTTAAAAGCGCGAGAAAATTACGAAGGCCAAAAAAACGCGGTTGGACAATCTAAGGGTTAATTAAGTAAATATTTACATTCAGTGTCTAGTTTTTAGGTTATCGTAAAAAACAGGTACGCACTAACCTAAACAGTTAATTTTATACGAAGTCTACTAATATTAAGACAAAAAATAAATTTAAGGTCTAAAATATTTTCAACCCTAATGTGGCTACACCTTAAATATTAATTATTTAGAAAAACAAAGTTTGTTAACTTACCACGGTGAGTTTTTTCTGATAGCTGGTTGCACTCTCGAGGGGGAAGAGGGGGCTGTTGTGGCCGACTTGCCGTTCCCATTGACCGTGGAAGTCGTACGTCATCACGTTGATGTAATCCTGCAATATAAAATAAGGTAAGTAGTATCACGCTATCGTGGCACTGAATAGCTTGTCCACTTTAAAGCCTATATTGTACGTGCCAGAATTACGCCAGAAATATGCATATTTTGCCCACGATTCAAACTCGTTACTCTTAGCAATATTTTCATCGTCGTCATCGTCGCTTCAACCGATGGAAGTTCACTGCTGGACATAGGTCTTACGAAATGATGCCTATAAGGCCCGATCTTGTGCCACCTGGCTCCAGCGGCTACCGGCGATCCTCCTTATATCGTCGGTCCACCTTGTGGGGGGTCTTCCTACACTGCGTCGCCCAGTGCGGGGTCGCCATTCCAGCACTTTCCGACCCCAACGTCCATCGGTTCGTTGGACTATGTGCCCCGCCCATTGCCACTTCAGGTTCGCGATTCGTAGGGCTATGTCGATGACTTTGGTTCTGCTACAGATCTCCTCATTTCTGATTTGATCGCGTAGAGAAACTCCGAGCATAGCCCTCTCCACTGAGGGATGATTTAATTTAAGCCTAATATCCCCTTTTATTTGGTCCTAAAATCAATAATTACAAACAATGGTAGTTCAGTTTCTGCTGTATTGTCAATGAAAAGAGTTGTGCATTCAATAAAACAGCTTTAAACTTGAAATACACATTGCTTTAATTTAGCGTATATTAAGATCTGATTTACTGGTTCAGATACTCGTATTTCCTTAACTTGTTTTAATAACTGTAAGTGATGTACTGGCAGAGCTATTTGGAAGAGGTTATCACTGGATTCCTATCCTATTTTGAAGTCATAACAGACAAATCTACGGGTTTTTTCAGTCGTATACTTCATGCTTGAAGGTCGTGTGCATACTATGGCGCCTTTGTCATTTTCTTCAGCAGTACCTTCCATTCCTGTTTGGTCCTTGACTTTTCTTCAGGCGGCAATAAATGGAAGACCTATGACAGCTTTTACTGGATGGGATAAGCGGCTAGGTGATTGGCCAAGTGGTCCTTTACCCTTTACCTTATCAGTAACTATCAAGTCTAAGTTACTGGACTGGCGTTGGACAATGTTACCAAAGTAATAAAGAATACTTTGGAAGTATTTATTCGAGAATCTGGTGTCAATACGAAGTTGCTGAAAAATAGCTTTATTTTCCTTTAAGTCAGGGGTAGAAGCTAGTTTATGTCACTCACCAAGTATTTTGAGATTTCAGGAACATCGTAACCGGCTGCTATCGCTTCAAACGAGGCCGGGACTGCAGCAGAGAGAAGAAGTCGTGGTTGTCCTGAAGTTTTCGCTTCACCTTCAAAGGCTAGGCGGAGTTCTTTCAGAAGAGATACGAACGCAGCACGATCATCAGCTCCACTGTGAATAACGTAAAATGATGATGAATAGCTCAAACATTTATAAATAAGAGAACAAAATTTCTCTATTCAATAAGAATTATTTATAACAGACTTCTTTCTGTCAAAAAGATTTGGAATGTGGCAGATTTCATTTTTACAAATGATGTTCCAAATGAAATTACAGCAATACTAAATATCTATTGCTCTTACTACACATTTTGTGACTATTCAATTGATTTGGAACTTTGTGAAGTGGTAATAAAGTGCAAATTGTATCTTTGACGTTAGGAACACACCTACATTGCTTAGACAATAGTGACTACCTGTTATTTATTATGAACTCTATTGGATATGAAAGGGCTGTTTTTAGGGTTTTACCGTGCAATTATTCGAACTCTTCTCGCCGTAAAAACCATCCTTGGACTTCAACGAACACTTTCAAAATAGAATTATTAACATTGACCCGGGCGTTGTTGAGTTATGCGCTTACCAACACATTTTTATACTAAACATTTCATTGGAGCTTTAATTTGCACATTGCCCAAGGATATATTTAAATGTCCAGATATGCCTCTTCTTTATGGCAAACTAAATATAGCTTCATCTATTAGGCTTTTTGAAAACTTCATTGCGTCTTTTTGATCTGTATTTACTACAATACGGTATGCTTTCCATTTAACTACACAGATGACATTAAAGACACAAATAAACTACTCTTGGTCTTAATTGGCCACAATGGAACCAAAAACTATAAACTTTGCCATGTTAAACGAAGCCATATTAATCAATAGTTTGCAGGGTAATTATTTAAAGGAATCCTAATCGAGATATATTATTTTCACGGAGGATTATGTAGCCACTAAAACATCAAGTTTTATTAGTTTTGGGCTTTACAAAAAACGCACATACTCCACTGAGAGGAATTCTACTGTACCTAAAATAGGGCTCTAACCTAATGTTGTAAGTTACTTCGTTTCTCATGAGACTTTAAGAATGTCCCAGATGGAAAAAACGTGTAACGAACATTTTATAGCGTACACCTTTCAGAATTCACTCTAGCGAAGTCTACTTTAATGTACAGTGTAGACCCTATTTGCACTCCTAAAGTTCTTTTAACTTAATATCAGCTAAAACCTACTTTATTTTCTATTTCTCTATTTGTTATATCGTTATAATTTATGACGAGTTAATAAAGCAAAGTGTGCCTAAGAAAAACATGTTTTTATTCTTCTAAATGACATGATGTTGAAAATGTGGGAAGCTGTACTGAATGGCCATCTAAATTGCGAACGGAGTTACTTTTCTAAATTTCAAGTCAATCACGTATAGTTTTAAAATTTTATTAGTGAATTTAGTGGTCGCAGTAATACCTTCCCCTTTATGTGCCACATCAATTGAAGATAGAGTCGTTATAGATAAAGATACACAACTAAGTGTGATATCATAATCAGCAGCTCCTGATGATAGTAAATTTATTAAAGGAACAATCAAAACAGGATAGGTGTCTTCACATTTCATAAATATTGTTTAGTATTACGTTGTTCAATCAGTATGGTGACGAAGAGCATCTAATGAAATAAGGTTATTCTTGTAGGCTCCATAACCATATTAGATAATTTATAAGTGTTAAAAAGGTTTGACAGTTTCATGCTTGAAGAGCTACATTCTAAGATATTAATGTTAAAGTCTCCACATACTACTAATTTTTTGTTTGTATTCGACATTATGAACAGTACCTGGTCCATTAATTTTTCAAAAACTTCAAAATTGGACAAAGGGGGCCTATACACCGTTACTATAACAAACTGCTCTAATTCAATAGATGCCAGCTCTATCGTCCGTTCAACAGACAGGCTCACTATGTCTGTACGTTCCTTAAATTTCAATTTTTTATTTACTAAAATTAATGAGCCCCCATGTATGGATGATACTCTGTTGAACGAACTACCAACCTGGTAGTTACCAAAACTAAATACATATTCATAACTTTTTAGCCAATGTTCTGTAATACATAACACATTAATGTTAAAATGCTTGACTTATATCTATTTTAACGGAAAATATATTGACAGTTTCACCGGTGCTGACAATTTTAGTCGACGATAAGTGTATTTCTGTGAAAGGAATCCTTATTGAGATTACTTCTTACCGTGGGTATTCCCAGTCGATATCCAAGCCGTTGAATTGGTAGTCCCTTAAGAATTCAATGGCTTCGTACACGAACTGATTCATACGGAACACGTTGGATGTTAGTTCTTTGAACGGAGTGGAGCCAAACGCCCAACCACCGATGGCTAATAAAACCTGATGGATTGTAAAAAAAGTTGAGAATTTTTGATTGTTTGATGCTGGTCTGTTTTTTAAGCTGTATACACCGGTTTCCTTTTAAACGGCCTTGCTTGCGTAATGCTAGAAGTTTCTTTTCCACCAAAAGTTCTGGGTTCGATTCTGATTGTAGTTTCTCATGATTTTGGACTGGTCAAACAAAAAAATGCGACCCAGTACGATGCTGTGTATAAACCATTAGTGGTAAATTACCTATTATGAGGTTAGGTTGGGTTACTGACACACGCCAACCTATCAACAGTAACTAATAAAATATTATAAACTTTTCTAATTTGAAATCTCATCATAACACGATAATGTAAATGACAATGGACGTATGTACTTGTTTCTAAAGCAGTTGGATAGTTAAATAGAAAGAGACGGCAATAATTCGTTAAAGGCACGTGCATCGGAGGCAGCACTGGGGGTGCTATAAAAGGAGCAGATAGCGCGATTTCGGTACGCATTCTTAGTGACTGTGTCGGGGCACGGACCGTTGTCTTTGTAATAACCAGTACCAGTAAGTCATACTCAAGATTAATTAATCTATTCTCCTCTAATATCTCAGTTTAATTAATAAATAAATTCCTTCTATTATCTACACTAATATTATAAAGAGGAAAGATTTGTATTTTTGTATGTAACGAATAAACTCAAAAAGCACTGGACCGATTTTAATAATTCTTTGTTTCATTAGAAAGCTACTCACTGAGTAACATAAGCTTTATTTAGTACTAGATTACTATAGAAATCTTTAGAAATTCCTATTAAAACCAACCGAAGGCGTAAAAAAATTAGCCATGAAATGTCTTTCATCGCATATGCTGCGAAGAGTGTTAATGATAGGACAAAAAAATGTTCGACAATATTATAGAATATATCAATATCTACAAAAAACTTCACGAGACTATATGCCTAACTATTGTAGTTACGTTACTATAACTACTTTATACATTTAACAAATTGATAGAAATGTCGACCAAAATCAGACCGTGTTATCCATACCATTTATACATTTTTATGCAAAAAAATAGTTTAATATTCAAGACTGTCTCAATACCTGATGATTACTTTTTGAATTATTGAAATCGGATATTCCATTCAAAAGATATCATGAAATAAAAAAAAAAATACATGCCGGCGGCGGTCGCCACGCAGCGCATCGAGTAACTGACGAGTAGCTTCACTTAAAAACTTCTTTTCAGAGAACATTTGTCAATTTATGGTTGTTTTAATTATCATGCTTATAACTTAAATATCTGTACCTATCTATATCTATATGTTTCTATCTGATGTCGACCCCCAACCCCTTTTAATCCGACATATAAAAAACAAATTAACTGAAAGTATCTCTATTATTCAGAGAAATTTTATATTGGATGTATACTATTAAGTTTAAGCTTATTTAATCTTTTTTTATTACCGAAACGGTAACTTAAAAAGTGAGGTTATTTTCTGTTGGAACACTTCGTATTTCATGCCAGACAGTTTGGCACTTCAGACGTCTTGAAAGTCTATTGTCGGTTGTCATACAATTACTGTTGAAGTATCGTTGGAGTTTTAAAATTTACCTTTCTCTTGTTTGTAAATATTTAATCAAGTTGTTGAGGTTTTGAAATAGCAACAACTTTTTAAAAGCTTTAATTAAGTAGACAGATGAAAGCTAAAGAAATATACACCTAACGTCATTAGAATGATGGTGAGCAGCGAGAGAGTATGGTGTGCTACGCTCTCCTTATGCGGGGATGTCATGACGTGGAAGGAGGCGAGAAGCCCACGATCGCCGTCTCCCTCCTTAGTGGTGACCTTTGTGTAACGGAAGCGGGGTCCGTTGCCCAACAAAGAAAGGTCTCGCGAGGTGCTTGGTGGCTTGCCAGGTGCTCCAGGCAATCCATCTTCGGAGTAAGTTTTGGTCACATCGCTATCGGGGTTGCGTATGTCTGTCAGTCGCGTTCTCGTGACCCCATCTCCGAGTGATGTAGTAGCACCGCTGGGTTTTAGCCGGTATGAGTCTGGCATATCCACGAGGACTTCCCAGCGTTAAAAAAAAATATCCGTTAAATTGTCCGTATCAACTGCTGGTTGACATTTTGGTGGCTTTATTTTGAAATTAGTAGATTGCCCAAGTTAACTACCGGTTGACATAGCTGATTTAAAACTACCGGTTGACATAGATTACGCGTGTCAACTATTTGTTGCTGGAAAAATAACAATAGAAAAAATAAATCGGTTACAAAGTGACCGTCACGGTGAAGTGATGTGAATTTGCGCGTATCAACTATTTGTTGCTGGACAAATAGCAATAGAAAAATAAATCGATTACAAAGAGACCGTTACGATGAAGTGATGTAAATTTGCGCGTGTCAACTACTTGTTTCTGGAAAAGTAACAATAGAAAAAATAAAATGGGTTACAAAGTGACCGTTACGGTGGAGCGATGTGAATTTGCGCATGTCAACTAAATGATGCTGGAAAAATAGCAATAGAAAAATAAATCGGTTATAAAGTGACCGTTACGGTGAAGTGATTTAAATAACTACAAATCCTCTTGAGGAAAATTTTAATTTTAAGATATGAGCCTATAAATACAAGACGGAATTAGGAAACAAAGTAAAAATAACATTTGTGGGGCAATTGCCGCAAGAAACGTCCGTGCGGGGCGGGGCAAGGGACTGTATTTAACAAAATTTACGTCGAACAGATTACTCATTTTTTCGGACACGTTATTTGGAACAAAATAACTTCTTCGGACGAGCGAATGGTTATAGATATATCAAGATATTCTACGAGGTTTTACTGATATTATATATGCAAATGCTTAGCAGCATATCTCCCCTGAAGACTTCCACCAGTTCAGATCCATCAAATTACAAAACTTGACGAGCTATTCACTAAATTTGCTGTGACTAGACTAAAATCCTTGTACTTCGGACGAGCATTAATAATATTGTAATATGTTAAAATGTTCAATTAAGTAACTTACCTTCAAATTAGGATTTTTCTCTCTTAACGCAACAACTTTGTCATACATATCACCATCTTTCTCATCTCCTTCAGTTAGTTTATGGTCCTTGAGAGTGGCGAAGGCATATATGACGTGAGTGCAAAGTGTAGGATCTATATTTTCAGGCGTAAACCTTCCAGCGCTGGGCCTCTTTGCTGACCACGATGTCAAATAGCAGAGGATTTGAGGTTCCCGTCCTGAAAATTAAAGGTTAAATAAGTTACGATCCCGTAGTTGAAAACAGACCTTCTCATTCACCAAAATTTAGTAAGTGGAAACAATTAACTGCCTCATGGGTGTAGTGGTTACCATGGTCGACTACAGACATGAGGTCCTGGGTTAGAGTCCTGGGTCGGGCCAATCCAAAAATCGATATTGAGGTTTCTATTAAGTAATTAAGTAAGTAGCAGCCCTTTAACGTCCCACTGCTGGGCTCAGGCCTCCTCGCTCAAATGAGAGAGGGTTTTTAGAGCATAGACCCACCACGCTTCTTCACTGCGCATTGGCAGGCATAGTACACAAGTGTACTCTCTATTCCTTCACTCACATAGTCCGACGTGACGGCAATTTGACACGACCGGAGAGAGATCAGGCGCAGGACCAACGGCTTAACGTGCTCGCGGAGGCACGGGGGTGGATCACACAGCTAAATTTTTCCCAACTTCGGGCAAATATTCAGAAAATCTTAATAGAAAATTCAATATCGATTTCGAATTGGCCCGGCCCGGAACTCGAACCCAGAACCTCATGACTGTAGACGAACATGCTAACCTCTAGACCAATGAGGCAGTTCTATTAAGATTTTCTCAATATTTTCCCGAAGTTGGGAAGTAGGAGGTGTACTCCACCCCGATGTCTCGGAGATCAAGTTAAGCTGTCAGTCCTACGCCTGATCTCTCTTCGGTCGTGTCGGATTCCCGTTACATCGGACTATGAGAGTGAAGGTATAGAGAGTGTACTTGTGTACTATGCCTGCCAATCCGCAGTAGAGTAGCATGGTGAGACTGTGCTCTAAAAACCCTCTCTCTTATGAATGAGGAGGCCTGTGCCCAGCAGTGTGGCGTTAATGGGCTGCTTACCATACCTTAGGTGTACTACGTAATAGAGTATTAGCCAAGATACAAATTCTATCTCCAATTAATCAATGTTTATCGATTAATAGAATATTCCTTACAAAAAATATCCTTATGACCAAATTTTATTGACACAGATCTTCTGTGTATTATTTCGGTAAAGAAGATAGGTTACCTGAGAATTCATCATTCAAAAAGCCATCTTTTATCCTTCATATCGAATCCTAAATATTAAATTCTATCAATCATTTGCGCAATATTTCCTATCGCATAATTTGAACTTATCTGTCTTCCAAAATTAGTGAGATATTTACTTTTAGAAAACTTTAATATAACGTTATTAACATCATGGAAATATAGTCTTGTAATACAGAGGAATCTTTCAAACGTATCACATAAATCAAGCAAGGAATCCTCGGGGAAATGACTCCATATAAAACTTCATTTATAAGTCATGTATCTTTAAGAGAGAGTAAAATATAAAAGCTCTTGTAAGACTGTCGCTTAACGACATAAACCTTGTAAGCCTAAACTCAAGACCCATAAACATTTTGCCGAAATGTACCAAAAATATATGAGCCTCTATTTTAGAAAGTTGATAAACAAGATCTACGAAATCATAGGTCTTAGTATACTGGTCTTTAAGGGCTCCAGCGTGAAAGCACTCGATGTCTAAAACTTTTAGTAACTATGTCGCGAATGGTCGTTGTTCGCAGCCATTCTTGGCAGTGGGGAATAACAGAGCACCTAAAAGTGACCCTTGTAACACCCCTTTTTAAGATCGGTTGCTTTTAGTGTCACGTACATACACCACACTTGTATTTTGCGAGTGGAAAATGTAAATTTATGAAAACAAAGCTGCGAGGCATGTGCACGTTGATCTAACGGAACTTTCGTGTAACACTGTTTATCGTAGACGTTATCAGATTCAGTTCTGCACTAAAAACTGGGTAAGTTATTATAATGATTGATAATTAAGGCAAATTTAAAGTAAATAGCAGATTATCTATAGCTTTGCTTTCATAATTTAATCATAGAATAGTTTTAATAATGAATTAAAGTTTCTTAGTAATGAAATGGTAATATGTGTAACTAAAACCTGGTGCAAAAGAATTTGGAAATATCAATAGGATACTTTGTAATCATTTCTCAAGTATATATTATTATGCTGAGTTACATAAAGTTCATAACAATAAAGAATAACCAAGAATAAAGATTGAAATGAAACTAGATTCATGACATTTAAATGTATCATAGTATCATAGTTGTTTTACTGTTGTAAAAATATTCGTTACAAGGCATAAGATTTAAAGTTCATTTTATTGAAATATGAAATGGATAAGGTAACGGGTTTAAAATTTACATAAACTGGTTCTCCAGATCACAATAAATATAAGATACGTCACAATAATTTTCTAATGCTAATATTGCAGTTTGAATTTTGGTAGTCAATAAATTAAATTTAAATATGGTGATATTTTTAAGTGTTTTATTGATAAATCTTTCTTTTAAAGGATTAATAATTAAAGTTCCTTTTAAGGGAACATTTAGGAAGGAAAATATAGTTCGGACCGTTAGCAATAAATCAACAAGGGTCAAATGCTTTTAGCCGACCTCGTAGAGATATCTACACTAATATTATAAAGAGAAAAGATTTGTATTTTTGTATGTAACGAATAAACTCAAATAGTACTGGACCGATTTTAATAATTCTTTTTTCATTAGAAAGCTACATTATCACTGAGTAACATAGGCTATATTTAGTACTAGATTACTCTAGAAATCTTTAGAAATTTCTATTAAAACCAA
>JACTOM010000936.1:2203244-2250430 GCA_015832385.1 Elymnias hypermnestra
GTTGCCGTAAGGTCTGGAGGTGACCGTCTTGATTGGCGAGGTCTAAAGAGCCAGGGCCCTTGCCGACAGGGTCCTGATTCAAGCTTGGAAGGAGCTTCTCGAGTCTCCAAGTGCGGGTGCGATCACGGTGGAGGCGATCCGTCCTCGCCTCGAACAATGGTTAGATAGGCGGCACGGATCGCTTACCTTTAGGCTGGTGCAAGTACTGACCGGACACGGATGTTTCGGAAAGTACTTGCATCAGATAGCACGACGGGAAGAGTCCTCTATCTGCCATCAGCTTGGTGCGCCTGCCGATACGGCGACCCACACTATGGCAGAATGTCCAGCTTGGGGACCACAGCGACATCCACTGATGTCCCTCATCGGAGCGGATCTCTCACTGCCAAGTGTAGTGGGCGCCATGCTTAACAGTGAGATAGGATGGAATGCAGTTGCCTCCTTCTGCGAAGCAGTCATTTCTCTGAAGGAGGCAATTGAGCGAGTACGAGAAGCTGCAGCGGATGCTGCTCCCCTAAGGAGGAGTAGGCTGGGTGGCAGGAGGCGTCTTTACGAACGCTTCTTGTCTCCTCCTTGAACATCTTCAGTCAGTTCATCCGGGAGTGTCAGAGTGAATGCGCAAGGGAGCCTCTGACACTCCACATTCAGGGTGAGGAGGGTGTCGCTGGGTTTTAGTGGGTATTCTGGCCTTGCCGGTGAGTCCCACACTCCCTGCCTGGTGGCAGGGGTGGGCAAATGCATTTCCCAGCGAGAAAAAAAAAATGCACTGTTAGGTTTATTTTTATAAAAATGAAACTTAAGTGCTTGATCATTCTTAATGACATATATATGCTCTCCTATAAGGTTTTTTTCTTTATTAAAGTTACCTTTACTTCTTTTTCTAGCTTTTAAAAGTCACTACACAGAAAGAAGCCCTTAAAACTTTGACGAGAGCTTTCCATAGATGACGCTGTAGAATTTTTCGCATTATTGATTAATTAAATTTTAATAACGACCTAATATTTTAAAGAACAGTATTCATATCAAGTGCTCACGACAAGTTTAAAGAAACGTATTTGAAGTTGAGTGGATGAATAAAAAAGGATTTCATTAACACATATATTGTGTAAGGGTAAACTAATAGTAGGAAATAAAATACGATCAATATCTTAAGAAATATTATATGTACTGGCTTAAATTTAGTATGTGCCAACGTGCAGATCTCTAAAGAAAAACTAAAGAAAAGTTTTATCCAAGCTGTCGCTTGATGTATGTATAACGTTTCACTAGATTGGATTATGATATCGTCGTGAGATGTTGTAATATATCAAAATATTCTACGGATAAGAGATCGGGGAAAGAATAACAATTTTTTTATGGACGCAAATAAATTGTCGTGCTTTCATTTAATATAAAAAGCTAACATATCTTTAGAGAGATCTAATATTTATTATCTTATGTTCAGGGTCTTACAGTCCTATTGAATCTTTGATGAAAATTTATATGCATTACTCAACGTGCTTTGCAACGTCTTGATGGCGTAATGAAACAAGCAATTACTTTGCCAGCTATCTAGAAAATTACACTTATAGAAGAGAATAGTTATCATGCTATTTTAATACATACATACATAACATAACGCCTCATTCCCATAGGGGTAGGCAGCGACGAAGTCCTTCCTCTTGTCACGATCCTTGCATATCTCCTTCGTTTCTTTCATTCTCATTAAACCTTTCATACAAGTTCGTCGTTTTAGTGTACTCTTGACCTGGCCCTTATTTCAAATGTCCTGGATTTGGTACAGGAACGTTCGCCTTGGTCTTCCCATTCCAACTTTGACTCATAAGTCCTTTTTGTCAGATTCCTTTCATTCATCCTCTCACCAGCAAAAGCATACCTTTCTCAGTTTTAGATAATACATCTTCTTTAATATCGCAACGTTCTCTTATCACACTATTTTTTCATTTGTCTCTCAGTTCCAATCCTGATACTTCTCAATGGTCTCATATCTACCGCAATTTTTTTACTTTTATGCTTCTTCTGCTTCTGGTATGGCACACCCAACTTTCACTACCATACAGAAGTGTTGGCACCAACACTTCTCCATGAAGAGCCAGTCTGGTCCTTTGAGACACCATTCGGCTATTCATAAAGGTGTGCAGAACACCATTTACCATGTTCCCTTAAAGGAGAGTGAATAATCTCCTTTTAATTTAACTTTCACATGTGCCATCTTTTGTAAATTTATATTCCAAGTATACATATCGTTCCACCTCTTCCACTTGTTCCCCATCTATCAAATTATTGCCAATCATCATAGATTCATCTCGTTCAAAAAGTATAACATTCGTTTTGTTTACATTCACTTTCATTCCTTTCCCTTTCGAAGCTTCATTCATAATATTTACCATCTTTTGTAGATAATTAGCAGATGATGCAAGTATCTTGATCATCAGCGTAGAGTAATTCATTCATTCTTAACCCATACATACTTTCTTTTAAATCTATCAAACTGTTATCCTTGAATAGGTTGAACAGCCAAGGTGACGCAACCCATCCCTGTCAAACACCTCTTTCGACAGGAAACCACTCCGTGTACGCCCTGTTTATTCTGACACAAGCACAAGAACCCTCATAGAGAGACTTCAACTTTTGTTTTTTAATAATGTCAATAAAGAGTTTTTGTCTTTGCCTTTAATTCCACCTTTATTTTTATTTACCTAAATAATATTTACTTACTCGATTTGTCAATGACAGCATTGTTGTTTTTGATGATCGTTCGGGTCTTTGATGGTTTCTTCACTTTGCTTAGGACATCGGCGAGGCTGATCTTAATGGGTTGAGGCTTTTCTGTTACTTCGATGACAACTGATGATGCCACTGAGGCCCAGTCGACGTCTTTAGCGTCTTTACCACGGGAGATGCCACGAAGCTCTTCTCTGTAAAACAATGTTTTATACTTAATTAAGTTTTACCTTATGTAAACAATATTCACCTTTTTTTTATTGAGTGATATTGAGAATATAATAAAATGTACGACAGATGTGAAGTAATTAATACTGTCTTCGAAATAGGTTTGCAATGAAATTAATAAATGCAATTTTTTGTTAACAGTTTCAATTTAAATTGGCATGTCAAGAAATAAATTCATAGGTCTATTAAGACATTAACACATTTTGTCGTTAATTTCATTAATTATTTTTATTTTATATATGTATGTTAAGAATTTGATACAGTCTATAAAATAGATCTGTTAATTAATTTGTACGGTCTAAGAAAGATATTGACACAATTTTCCGTAAATTTATATATCAATCGGTCAAAAAAATACAGTCCACGAAATACCTCAATTTTGAGATTAATAAAATTTTTCGTTAATTGTTATTTATATTCCGTATGAGTCTGTTAGTAGTTCCGTATCAGTCTTGGATGGCAGCCACACTCCTGGGATGATCCTGGGTGATCCCCCATGGGAGCTCAGGGTGGAAGTTCTCACGGCTGCTTATCAGTGCAGAGTAGCCGCGAGAATTAGAGGGGAATTACCAGACGCTGATGAAGTCAGGAAGGTCAGGGTTCTAGCTGACAAAGCCTTGACCTAAAGGTGGAAGGAGGATCTCGGGTCTCCAGTGGTGGGTGTGGCTATAGAAGGGACGATCCGCCCTCATCTGGATAAGTGGCTGGGCAGAGAGTACGGATCGATCACCTACAGGTTGGTACAGGTGCTTACCAGTCATGGTTGCTTCGACAAAAATCTGTATCAAACTGTCGGCTGTGAGCCGTCGGGCAGCTGTTACAAGTATGGTGCCTTCTTAGACACAGCGCACCACTCAGTGGCAGAATGTCCCGCTTAGCGACTCATTATGACGTCGCTGATCGGCACAGACCTCTCACTGGCTAATATTATAGATGCGCTGCGATGCGATGACTGTCATCTCGCTTAAAGAGGCACGGCAAAGGGAGAGGGTGCTGGCCGCTGAGGCACTCCGGTCCAGACGATGGGGAGTAGGAAACAGGAAGCGGAGATTCATACAACTCTTCCCCCTGTAGATTATCTGTGAGCCAGCTACAACCGAGGGGCCAGAGAGGAATGCCTCAACGAGCCTCTGGCTCCCCACTCATGGTTGACGACTGTCCCGCTGGGTTTTAGTGGGTATTGCGAGTTCTTTCCCTTCGCGGAGTCCCACACTCCCAACCCCACAGTCGGGGTGCGTAAATGCATTTCCCAGCGAATAATAAATAAAAAATAATATAATTTTTACGTAAATTGTACTAATCTTTATTTCGTATAAGTTTGTTAACAAATCTATCAAGTTTACCAGAAGTTAGGAAAATATTATAATCTACATTATATGTCCCTTAAGTAGTTAATACTATCTCTGATAATTTAGGAATATAATACTGTAACACGTGAAATTATAATAGACTTATTGTCTTTCGTAGAGAGGCGCAGACTTCCGGCGGAAGGCGATGGCTACCGACGAGAGGCGCTCGTGTGGAGATGTTCGCGACATTTTGACGAAGAAAGAAGAGAAGCTAAAGTATTAACTAGTGTAATACTGTGATAGTAAAATAAAAATTAATATTAACTCTTGGACTGTTAAAAATGTTTTCTTCGTTACAATACAGTCTACGATAAATAATCAGCCTATAATTGTTTTCATTCATATAGAAAATCCCGATCTAAATATATTACTTTAAGGATTACATTGACTTTAAAAGTTATCGTCCGTGAATAATAAAATGGAAACACATAAATGCTATTGTCTGAGAAACATTTTTCCAGACGGCGAATACTCGTCTATTCCATCGGGAAAATCGCGTGATAAAAGTAAATTTTGATTTGTTCAGTCCATTAACTTTCCAGACGAAACGTTCACGAATCATTTCGTTGTTTCTCCCGAGATGTAGATTAGCCTGAAATGTTTTTCTAAATGGCATAGAAAATCGCGTGAATGCCGACAAGTGTAATTTTATTGGCGTGATCCGTTTTGGAAAGTAGACGTGATTTTAGTTTTTCCATAAAGATACATAGTATCAATAAACATCCAGACAATACGACTTTACTTTAATATGGAATTGAACGAAATAACACGTTACGTATTTTACAATAACAGAAATAATGCTGAATTAAATTACTGTCTTCAAATCCTGTATATGAGAAATTCAGTCAATCATTTATATACACGTACAAACTGACACAATCATCGTTTCTATCTATATCCGTCGTAAACTTTGAAACCATCAGTATGAGATGGCTTAAGATCCCAGATAAATTTACACACTCATTAATCTTAGAGATTTACAAAATTAGTACCTTTAGCAAAATAAACTAAATGCAGATTTCTCCATATTCTCACGTGATCGGAAACTATCCAGTAATAGAGAGATAACCAGCTATTTAAAAGTACAAGTATAAATCCAAAAATTACCTCATAGCTCCAATAAGAGGGTATTTGACATCACCACCGCAAATGCTTCCAGAGAAGTCATCCATATCTACAGTCCATACCATAGCACCGCCGAAGTTATTGTCTTTGATCCATCTATTTAAAAAAAAGACATTTAAGAAAAAAACGTGGTTATACATAATAAAGTTGTTATAATTAATGATACATTTCTAAAACATAGTCCAAGAAGAGGTTAGGTCCAAGGGTTCTAGGGTTAGGCAGAGACCACGTCATTCCACTTGCCACGATCCTTGCATATCTCCTTCGCTTCTTTCATTCTCATTAAGCCTTTCCTACAAGTTCGTCGGTTTAGAGTACTTTTGACCTGGCGGTTATTTAAAATGTCCTGGATTTAGTCAAGGAACGTTCGCCTTGATCTTTCCCGTCTAATTTCCCCATTCACTCTTGACTCAATTCTATTTGTCAGTCTCCTTTCATTCATTCTCTCTACATGCCCAAACCATCTAAGCATAACTTTCTCAACTTTAGCCACTACATCTTCTTTAATACCACAACTTTCTCATATCACACTATTTCTCATTCTGTCACTCAGTTTCAATCCACTCATACTTTTCAACGCTCTCATCTCTACCGCATTTATTTTACTTCCATTCATAAGGGTTGGCACTAACACTCCTCGATGCACAGCTAATCTGGCCCTTTGAGACACCATCTGGCTATTCATATATTCATAATATAATAGTATGGGTAAATAATCTGGTTCAACGGTTCTTATTGTGAAGAATGAAAGAGGGGAAGCTGTAGCAGCAGTTGTTGCACATGCTGTACATTGATGACATTTATAGCTATTTCTCTAGATTGAATTCTGAAGTTGGCATATAAAAATCGCGGGCAGAAGTTAGTAAGATAATATCATATACCTCATTTTGTTCCTTATTGACTTTTCATCGTCGAATCCAACCCATTGGTCACCTTGGATAGCGTAAGGCACCTTCATCTCATCGTCCCAGACGTAAGCACCACCATTTTTCAAGATTTCACACACCTTGGAGATAAAGACGTTTTATTTATTCACTGACATACATAATACTTCAAATACATATCAATATTTTTTTTCGACACTCGAGTTAATTATTTTTGGACACTATCTATAGTAATATACTTAATAAATGATTGATTAACTAATGGACACTAGTTTATAATATCTTCTTGGTTTAATAGTGCGAGGAGACTTCGCTGGCAGAGGTTCTGTCTTCCTTCTGCGAATCTGTTATTTCGCTGAAGGAGGCGCATGAGAGGCAGAGGGAGGACTTTATAGATGCTCTTCTTCTTCAGCGTAGGAGGTTGGGAGGTAGGCGGCGTAGATTTTCGCTGCTTCTACCCCCTTCCTAAATTCCTAGCAGGAGTATCCCGGAGTAATAGGATAGATTGCGTCAACCGATCCTCTGGTGCTCCACTAAAGGATGTAGAGGATATCGCGTGGTTTTAGTGGTGTATTCTGGCTTACTGCTGGCGAGTCCCACATTCGTAAAAGCATTTCCCAGCGCGAAAAAACAATATCCGGTAGATTTCTGGTATAATTTGGAAATTTGTTTTTCTAGCTTGTATTAGGTTTTACGTATAAAAGATTTTGGCCATGTGACAGACTTCTTGCTTATTAATAGATACAGTATATCTGTTATAAAGGTAACCCTGTTGCCCTTATGCATTTAACGACCATTGAAACTGCCACGCTAAAAGGGCTATAACAACTTTTCAATTTAAGTAACCCTTTTCCAAGAAAAGGAAAAGTAAAAGTCAGTAACAACAAACAGGCACTAACTCTGTTGAATGTCGCATATTGCCTTGAATATTGCAATCAATCTGGTTTAAATACTGGCATAAAACGTGTCATAAATTTAAGAACTCATTAGGTACGCCGTAAATTGCAAATAAGAAAAAGAAAGTGCTTTTATATGGTCTTTAACCTTGAAATTAAAGATCTTGTCAGTTACTAAGTTTCTTATGAGACAGCGTTGTAATCCCTTAAAGAAGCCTTTGATCCGTTTATATTAAATCGAGAAGATATCTCCAAATACAGTAAAGAAAATAGCAGATAGATAAGATGATATTGGAGTTTAAATCCATCACGTTGCTCCAATGCAAATAAGTAGGCTGAATATGACCAGGAATGATCAAGTTAATGAATTCCTAAATGTTCCTATTGAGGATTCGATCAAGCTACTCTCATAAAGAATGAAAGTCCGAAACAATGTAGTGTCACAACGTATGCCTAAGTTTGTTATGGAGTAATATTATAAACTATGTATTAAAAAAAACTACGAAAACAAGTTTAGCAACACGCTACATTAAATGGCATAACGGTGATATATTGTGGACGTGACCGAACTACAAACAATCTTATATCAAAAATAAACCTTAGCCGAGCTAGCAATTTACGAAGCAAGACTTGCACTTTTTGTTTTTAAGGCCACCGTTATTGTATCCTTGATTTTGCATTTACTGTAATAGTAGTAGGCCCAACTAATGAGAAAGATGATCATAATGAACAGGAAACATTGATGCAAATGCTGGAGCTATTTCTGATCAACAAATTTCTGTTATTGATGCGAAATTGACGATTAAAGATCATCGACTTGAGATTATAAGAAAAGAACTGTAGCAAGCCATGTTTCCAATTTCAGTGTAAATGAGTTATGGTGATGTTACCGTTTCAATTCTATACATAGGCTTTTCCAAAATTGATGAGAACAGTACAGTGTTAGCGGTTATATAATGCGACTATACTGGGCTTATTATTTTGAATTGAAGTGACTTGAATCGTTCCATATTTTCAACGAAATGTAAGCAAATGTCATACCGACGTTGTGCAAACGGGCTATTCAATAAACCTGGTAATAATTTTTAATTAAAATCACCTCGTAATACGCAAGGAAACCGGACTCCTTTGTGTACTCCCCAGCCTTGCCTCCCCCACTTGCCGGGGAATTCACTTTAAAGTTGTTCATGTTGGACAGGGTGAAGGTACGTCCATAGGTCGGCATACCTGAAATTTACGCAATTCTTAGAATATTACATAACTTTGACCGCAAACTCCTTAAAGGAAGACCTGATGTGTCACTGACTTCTATTGTGTTTTGATGTCTTTATAATATTAAGCAGCATTTCGTGATTTTGTGGTATTGTTGCATAATATGTCTACAAAATTTTTATTGACTTCTAATGGAGAAACTAATTTTGAGGTCTAAATTTTAGGTAGTTAATAATTATTATCACATTCCCTAAATTATGTTATTAAATGTTAATATGTGTACTAATCACCAAGAAGCAGTGATTAGGGATATTCATTTTTGTTTGAATATACTACTTCAGTGATCTTGAAAGACCTTGACCTCTGTTGTATGTTAAACAATATTGATGGTTACCAATGATAAGTTTTTCCTTAGGAGCTCCCAGTTTAACCCAAAGATGAGCAGCGTGATCGACAGAAAGCTGCTTCCTCCATTCAGAGTCTGTAGAAGGAGCATACAGAGGAGCATTGTGTCCAGTTTCCCTTTCCCATTTTCCGTGGAAATCGTAGGCCATGACGTTGATGAAGTCAAGATAGCTGTGAGATATAAAAATAATTATTAATCACGTCCTCCTGAGGTGGTTTCAGTCATGGTGGACAATTTTACAATTAGACTAGCTGTTATCGGATCCCGTAATTATATGGGTAATCTGTCGTTGTCGTTGGGAGTAAAATGCGAAAATAATAACACTCCTTTTATTACGTGTCGTTTTTTATCACATACCGCCTAAAACTTATTATTAGATGCACATTACCTAGCAACAGCTGGTACATCGTATCCACTCTTAATGTTATCGGGTCCAACTGGCACAGCTGCTGTTAGAAGAAGACGTGGCTTCTTAGTTTCTTGTGCTTCTGCTTCGAAGGCTTCGCGTAATTCTGTTGACAAAGATATTTTTGTTACTAATTTTTGTAACATAATAGTTCGTTGTTTACCGACATTTTAGGTTATAGTAATAGTTTCTCTTGTACTATTATTAAAGTTACCTTAGGAATAGATTTTAATTAACTTCTTTGAGAGGAATTTCGTACATAATATAACTTTCACAGGAAATCAATTTTACCCCAATTTTGCAACATTTTTCATTGAACTCCTTCCTGAAAAGTCCTATTGGCCACCCAGTATTTTAAGAATTTTTCAATTCTAACCAGTAATTCCTGAAATTAATCACTCCAACCAAACGTTTCAGCTTTATAACCAATATATAATATAGAATTGTCATTTTAACAGAGAAATCGTTACGTATGAGTTCTGCTGTTAACTTAAGCTTGAAATGGAAAGTTTGCACTTTAAGTTCTACGTTTAACTGTGTGCAGAAGTTGTGTGGGTCAGTTAGTATTAGTGTAGATGAGAAGGGATCTTTCAATAAACGTATTGTATATGAAATCATGGGTCAAGGGTAAAAAGATTTCAAACTAATGCGAAAATAATTACAGCTCCCTGCTCGCGGGACATTTACCAAGGCATTTTAGAAAGGCCCCCTCTAAATGTAGCAAGGACAATGCGGTTAACGCCTAGGTCATTTCTTGTTCGTGACGACTGAATTAAGATTTTAAATGTTATTATAAATACTAAAAAGTATTTAAAAGAAAACATTATCGCAACCTTTGATAATGTAAGAAATAAAAGAAAACTTGGTGTTTGCTTAAGAGCATACGATAAAGTGAAAACTTCATCAAGGCGAGGTTAACACTACGAAATACAATTGCTTTGTTTTACATTGATATAGAAGTAAAATTCACAATATTTATTATTATAATTGTGTATAAATTGTTGTATCTATTACCATCAAGTCCAAAGCTCAAACTACGGCTAAAAAACTTGGTATCGTCAATAAGGTCAAACAGTACTTCACACGGAAACAACTATCGAATTTATACTAAGCACAAGTTCAATCGTGTATGGAGTACTGCAGTCACCTTTGGGATGGCTCAGCCAAGTATCAGCTTGATGCATTGGATTCAGTGGATCGCCGAACACGGAGACTTATAGGCGATGAAAAACTCGATCGGAGAATGACTAGGCTGCAGCATCGACGTAACATTACCTGTCCGTCGGTATTCTATAGAATATATTTCGGAGAGTGTGCACGGGAGCTATATGAACTTGTTCCTCCGTTGTCCTTTTACTATCATCAAGACACAGGAACGATTGGCATCCGTACATGGTGGACATTACACAAGTCGTTTCTGATCCGCACCGCTAAGGAGTGGAACGCCTAACCGACTTCCGTCTTCCCAGACTCCTACGATCCAGGTTTTTTCAAGGCAATAGGCACCTCTTAGGCAAGCGCAGTCCACCTTAGGCTGCATCTACACCTTACATCAGGTGTGATAGCAGCCAAGCGCATGCCTATCTATCATAAAAATTGTCAAACTCCGATTCAAAGAAAGCTGTTGATAATTTTCAGTATTAATTATTAGGGTGGAATAAATCCCCGGGGAGTTTCGGGTAAAGGAAAATAACTGTTGTTATCATAACATCAAAACAGGGACAGTTCACGCCCTGAGCCCCAAATCTCGAGTGACAAGCCTTTGTTTGAGGAAATGTATTAATACTAGATGAGCGATATTCTAAGAGGGCCCCAGGGACGTTTTAAATTAGGTATTTCATATAAAATTTAATCAGATTCGAGGGGAAACGTTACCTAAAACATTACATATAGAAATATTTGATTAGTTGTTTGTTTTCTTTCATTTTATTTTAATAATGTCACGTTTTATTACATACTGGATAAATAAGCACCAGATATTCTAAGAGGGGTAACAAAGTGTATATGTATGTCGGAGTGCAGGTATCTGTGTAACGCTGGCGCCATCTATCTATCGTCGTGGGACAGAGTCATGTGTCGTGAGCCGGCGGCGGACCTGCCAGTTCTCGAGTGACGGTCCGCCAGAGCGGTCGACTATTGAAACTGTCGTGTTCCTAGCTATTATTAATAATGAGTTTGTGTAAATTGATATAGGGAACATTAAGAACATTGATCTGAGTTAACTAATAAAGTGTTTGATTGCACCAACATTACCCATCAAAGCCCACAGTGTAGAAATTGAATTATGGATGTCACTAACGGCGATGTCGGCGGAGAACCTTATTCCCCTATGCTTTATGCTTCTTTCCTTCTCTCTTATTCTCCGACATATATGTAAAGAGAGATAGAGAGAAAGGGCTTTATTATTTGTTCGTTTTCTTTAAATTTTATAATAGTAGTTTCATATCTTATTACATTCTGAGTACATTGTTTTTTCAACTGGCGTATGCTTTTACGCACCTCATCAATTGGGGAATATGGAACACATGCATCCTTATCACAAATAGGGATTGTGGAATTCATTGTCAAGGAAATACCCACAAAAACCAAGTGGCCGCTCATTATGTTAAAGTGAGGCATCAGCGGCTCGCTTCGCAATCTAATATGGTGTCCCGGATGGTCGAATAGAGAATCAAGGAAGCGTGCAAAATCGGGCCTCCTGTCACCCTACCTTCTGTGACAGATAGAAGGGGCTTCTGGTGCCAACTCCCACTGAAGTGCCTTAGTTTTTGCTATGGACACCTCTAGACCCGAAATCTGAATTCTGCCCATAGTTAAGGCTTCCCCTACATCTGCCAGTCGTATGCTTCCACAATTTTCCCCAGGGCCCAACACATATCTCTGCAGTATCTCACGGAAGAAACTTCCTCTGTTCTCCCATATGATCTTTCTATTTTTTAGGAACGCTTCAATAAACCTCCTGAGATATAAAAGCACCCTTTCGTGGTCGAGTGCATCAGTTATAGTTTGATGCAGGAGACTATTGAAGGTATTCGCTATATCAAACAAAATCGCCATCATCATTTCAAACTCTTCTTCTACAAAGCTCCACAGGGACAGAAACATTCGACAACCTTGCTGACATCATTTATGATAATTATTGGCCTAAAAGAAGATTAGATATTGGCAGGCTGATTCTTTTTCTGCAACAGCCACATTCGTCCCATTTTCCAGGTTTTTGGAAGATGTCCAAGAAGGAGACACTTCTAAGTATTGTAATATTTATACTTATTTACAAGAAAGACAAAACCAAGACAAATTATCTACATTTTTTTTGCGCTGGGCAATGCCTTTACGCTCCCCGATAAAAGCTTAATTCCATCGGGAGTGTGGGACTCACTGATAACAGAATACCCACTAAAACCCAGCGGATCCCTCCCCATCCATAAGTGAGATCACCAGAGGTTCCTTAACTGCATTCCACTCTAGTGAGCCGGATGGTACCGACTATGAAGATCTACCACTCAATAGAGTGAGACATAAGTGCGACTTCTAGGAACTAATAAGATCCGGCTCCAGCGATTCGGTGATGGGCGGACCGCTCAACCGCAATTTATTTCGGGCTCGTAAATATGGCCGTCCCCATGGATCCCGATCGAGACTAAGTAGCATCTCCTCCCGGGCTTACGTTTAAAAAAAAAAAGTAAGTAGCAGCCCATTAACGTCCCACTGCTGGGCACAGGCCTCCTCACTCCGGGGAGCGAGGGTTTTTAGAGCATAGACCCACCACGNCGTAAGACCTACGAGCCCTATGACAAGTAATCCGCAGTTCCGCCAGCTCCTGGGACTGACGGCGAGGAATTCGATGAATTACATGAATCTTCCTTGAAATTATAGCCACTAGTATTAATTTTATTGCAAACAGACAGACAAAGGATACGTGTATCATTTGTACATTTTAAAATCGATGTACTTTTAAAACTTTACGTCTAGTAAAAGTTTAGCAAGTATCCGATGAAGAATTTCCTTTGAAATCAAAGAACATCGCTTTGAGAGAAACTGATTTAAATTCTTTGTTTGTTTTTCAGCTTCAAGATAAATCAATATGTCTGTGAATGTTACTTGTTTTGTTGTCGCATTGAATATGGTCTCAGTTTACTGTAAGTGATGATACACTCTAAAGTAGACGACCAATTTAGTGATAGGTAAGTTACCTTTCGTTGTTTCTACACAGAACTTTATAAAGGCGAACAGTTTCTCCCCGCAATGTTATTGGCGTAGCTCGCACTACAATAGGAATATCGAAAAACCAGTTCATAGTGAGCATCTACGTTGTGACAGCATTAACTATGCGAAATTTAAAGTCAATCAGATTTATACTTTCGGAGATTTCGGGATGAATCAATGAAGGATAATAAATTCAGTTTGTTTGTTTGCTTGAACGCAATAATCTCTGGAACTACTAAGCCGATTTAAGAAATTCTTTCAGTATTTGATAGCCTGTTTATCTAGGAAAAATTTAAAGTATATATCATTACGCCAACACTAATAACAGCGGTGTAATGATAAAGAATGTTTCAAAATCCGGGTCTTTTTCCTTTTGAATTTTGAAAACAAAAACTATTGACACAAACAAAGGCAAATTGACCAGAAATATAAATATATGAATAGATAATCTGTTTGTTATATAGCCACGAATAACCGATTTGCCAGTAGTGGATAAAATCATTACGGTATTTCAAATGTAAACTGCCTTCGCAGGTAAATGGAGGCATTTATCATCCCTTCACTTCAGACTGGTCGTTAGACCGTTAAAGCCTTCAGTTTGTGAGAAAATGTACCTTTTCGTGCCTCCAACCATATATGTAATACTTAAATTATACCTGTTATTGTCCTATTAGGCCTGTTTAAAATCAAAATAACTTTTTATGGCACGGCAGAGAAAAGTTTACGTTACGTTATTGGGTCTTTATTTAATCACACTTTATTTTGAGAATATTACGACAAAATGCTTTTTTATTGCTCACAGATTGTAATGATACAGTCGTAAGATGGAAGAACGCTCATTTGGTAAGAGGCACTTAACTTTAATCGTTTTCTATGCAGAATCGTACCGGAAGACAAATCTCTTTGATTAGCAGTACGTCTTTGCTGTTAGGGTGGTAACAGAAACCTTTGAGACAAATTTGATAAAGAAATTTCCTAAATTAACCCTAACAGAGAAAGAGTTTCACCATCAAGAGTAAAACTTTCACAAAATTTAAGTGTCATATTAATTTACATCGAATTAACAGCCTAAAATATAAGTTTAAAGCATCTAGCTCTAAGGAAGATAAATTATTAGTGTAAATTTACGTCGCGAAAGGAACAGGATTTGATTTGATTTGATTTGAAAGGGTAAAGGAAATCCGTAGGAATATGAGAAAACAAGTACTTAGTAAGGGATTACGTCAGGATATATGATGAATTTCAATTTAATCTGGTGAATATTTTTCGAAACTCGGTGCAAGTGGTTGCTTTTCGCTAATATATCCGGATCTTAGTTAGCATCTACGTTGCCAATGTTAACAAGTAGCCTATGCCCTTTCTCAGTCTCTAGACTAAGTCTTTTTGATTGTGTGTAGTTATGACTGGTTCACTCAAGTATATCGGTGATCCAATGCCGCCTCGTTCTACCAGGTGCTCTTTTTCCGGAGATCCTGCCCTCTAGGATCAACCATACATACATAGCATCACGCCTCATTCCCATAGGGGTAGGCAGAGACCACGTCCTTCCATTTGCCAAGATTTTTGTATATCTCCTTCGCTTCTTTCATTCTCATTAAACCTTTCATATAAGTTCGTCGGTTTAGAGTACTCTTGACATGGCTGTTATTTGAAATGTCCTGGATTTGGACCTTTCTCGATTTGAGTCACTACGTCTTCTTTTATACCACAACGTTCCACACGATGGTCGTCATAACCATGCGGCGAATTTGCGCTCGTTTGAGGAAGAACTGGTTCCAAGAAATCTTAAACATTCTTCTTAGATCCCACATCTCAAATCCTTGGAACTACTTACTGCTTTGCTTCTTAACGATCCATGTCTCGCAGCCATATAAAAGATTGGACCAGACATAACATTTTAGATCGCGAAGTCTTGTTAGGAATGGGATTTTGGGGTCACACATTACTTATTAGAAACAAATATCATTTAAATCGGTTCAGTAATTTTCTCGTGACAGCGCGACAGACAGAGTTACTTTCACATTAATAACGATTGATAACTTTTAGGTAAATACGGTGTATTAATATAGAAACAGTGGGAACAGCATCGTACTAGTTTACTTATTTCGAGTGCGTTAAAAGTATTTCTACAATATCTCTTAATATCCCAATGAAGTTATACATAAATACATAGCCTCATTCCCAAAGGGGTAGGCAGAGACCACGTTTTGCCATTTGCCACGATCCTTGCATATCTTCTTCGCTTCTTTCATTTTCATTAAACCTTTTATACAAGATTTGATGCTCGAACTTTCACCTTGGTTATCCTCTTCCAACTTTCCCATTTCGCTCTTGACTCTTAAATCCTTTTTGGCAGTCCTTTCATTCATTCTCTCTACGTGTCCAAAATATACCTTTCGTAATTTTAGTCACTACATCTTCTTTTATGCCTCAACGTTCTCTCATCACACTATTTCTTACTTTGTCACTCAGTTTCAATTATATGATTACGTTATTCATTTGAGTAAGGAGAAGAAGCCTATGTTCTCCTCCGGTGACTTATATTTATACAAAAACTACAAGCTCGCATTTACATTATAAAAATAGTATTAAGTAAGATGGCATTCAAACCGCGAAGTAACGACCTTAAGTTCAAGCACGTAAAAATTCACATAAACGCCTATTTTTATACTTTATAACAAAAACAACAGTAATGTCACGAGACAATCGCGGTTCACTGCGTGAGTAGAAACCACAGTTGCAGTGAGGTCACGATTATTATAAACACTAGATGTATAAAAATTGTTCAAACATCTTCAGTGTAAATGTCGAGGTCGTATGAATCACTTTATCATATTAGGAAAGGTCAGCGACGTATTTGAATCGAGTTAGATAATGAAATTGATAGTATACTAACTGACGCAACTTCGGTTGCGTAAAATTATCTTTAATTACAATAGGAACTCGATTATCCAGATAAACAATCCCATTGTATATTAAATACCAGCAAAATGTACAGAATATATTTCAGATAAAGAAGCAGCAGGAAATGCAAGAGATGAGAAAGAAGAAAATCTAGATGTGGATAATGATGCAAGATCTCATGACGAAGAACTTCAGTGGATTGAAAAGGAAATAGAGAGTGGTTCTGTGAATAAACTGCAAGTTAAACTAATTGCAGTTAAAATGAAGAGAAATAATTGGCTTACTTCAAATTGAAATTTCCAAATATTTTAAAGCAAAATCTGCTTTTAAATAGTTCTTTTGATATATAAAGCTATGAAAACATATTGCAACAGTTATATGTAATACGAGTACAATACTATAAAACTGGAGGGAAGAGTTTGTTTGAACGCGTTTATCTCAGACACTACTCCTTCGAATTTAAAAGTTATTATATTGTTTGATAGCCTATTTATTGGGGTAGGTTATAGGATATATAACATTAAGTTACCACCCATAACATTGGGGTATCAATGCAAAATGTTACAATAACTGAAGAAATTTATTCCTCTTTTAGAATTGCCACTGCGTGTGCTGCTTAAACAGTTAAAGTTACGCAACTATTGTGTAAAAGAAAAATATCCCTCTTAAAAAGTTCTAAAAAAAATTCAACGACAGTATGTGTCTATCTTTTACAGGAGACTCATTATAACCTTTTTTCTTATAATCAAATTTGTTCATCAGATAGGTTTAGCTTTTCATCGTCAAATTTATCTGTTGGCAATTAATCTACCACCGATTCGGGAAATTGCAAAACAGATAGATAGAGAAATACTTTATTATACACAATTATGTAAAAACTAATAAGCAACGACCTTTTTTTCTTTTTTTTCCGCTGTGAAATGCTTTTACGAACCCCTTTCACGAGGACAAGGAGTGTGAGACTCACTAGCTTAGCTAGAATACCCACTAAAACCCAGCGACACCCTCATCAACCTGAATTGGAAGAGTTAGAGGCTCACTTACGCATTCGCTCTGACACTTCCGATTGCAACCGGCAAAGAGTGGTTTAAGGAGGAGGCAAAAGGCCTTCAAAAAGACGCATTCTACCAACCGCCCTCCACCTTCGCATCAGCAGCACATTGCCTTTCCCTCTCCATTGCCTCCTTCAACGAGATGACACCCTCGCAAAAGGAGGCAACTGCATTCCATCCTACTTCACTGCCAAGCAATGAGTCGATTATACTTGGCAATGATCCTCTCCAATCAGCGACACCAGACATTCTGCTACAGTGTGATCCGTCGTATCGACGGATGCACCTCAGTGATGGCAGACAGACGCCGCGCTATCTGGTGCAATTATTTACCGAAACATCCATGTCCGGTCAGCACCTGCACCAGTCTGAAAGAAAGCGATCCGTGCTGTCTAGATAGCCATTGTTCTAGGCACGGACGACGCTTCCACCGTGTTCACATCTGCAATTGTGGATTCGAGATCCTCTTTCCACACTTGGATTAGAAACCTGTCGGCATGGGCCCTTACCTTCCCGATCTCGTCAAAAACAAGACACTCATCTCCTCCGGCCCTAAAAGCCATCACAAACAAGAAGCTCAGTAGTTACTCTTTTAATGGTGGTTTCTACAAACTGTGTTTGTTTATATTTGTATAACATTTACGAATTACAAGATTTTTCACAGTAAACTACAAAGGTTAAATATACTTTGCGGTTAAAATAAACCGTGATTGGAAACTGCTGTTTGTTCAGATAAGGACGTATTTTACGCAAGAGTTCAGGGTTCGATCACCAAACTCATATTAATCATAAATGTTTACATTACAAACAGACAGCTCAATTTTTTTAATTTGATATCTTAATAAGATAATAGGGAGTTCGTTTAATAAAACTTGTTCCTTTATGCAAAGAGTCAACAGACATTTTGAGCAAAATGTATTATGTAATAAACATGAATACGTAATAGTCCTTTTCCTTATTTCTTATAAAGATTTTTGGTATTTAGATAAGCAATTAGTTGCGTAAGTTATATGTTTGTTTTGTCCGAAGCCATGGATTTACATAACGATAAAGATCTAAAGGAATCCTAAGCAATAATAATGAATTAACCCTCACATATTATAAAACGAAATAAACCTCCGCGTCTGTCTGTTTATTAGCATTACTCAAAAACTACCAAATGGATTTTCGTTAAATTTTCAGCAAGAAAAAGAGTGATTCTTAATGAAGGCTTATGTGTAGAATTTGTGAAGTTATCATGTAAAATGTTTGAAATATAACGATTTTTATTAACAGGGTCGAAAAAATCAAGCCTTCTTGGAACTTTCACTGAAAATGCTACTTAATGCTTAAGAGATATACCAAAAAAAGTAATTTTAGATTTTTCCTCTTTTATTCATTTACAAAAAAGACCTGCATCTCATATATCTATCTTTTAAGTATAACTCACTCTATCCATTTTGCTTTTTAAGAAAATGTTCACGTACAATGCGATAATTGGAAATTTAAGTAATAGCCTGGTCCTGTCATTTTTAGTCTCTAAATCCTATATAAGAAAGAGAGATAGAAATCTGAATAAGAGAGAATAATTGCCAGGTCCTGTCATTTTTAGTCTATAAATCCTATATGATAGAGAGTGAGAGAGAGAGAGATAGAAATCTGAATAAAAGAGAATAATTGCCAGGTCCTGTCATTTTTAGTCTCTAAATCCTATATAAGAGAGAGATAGCAATCTGAATAAGAGAGAATAATTGCCAGGTCCTGTCATTTTTAGTCTCTAAATCCTATATGAGAGAGAGAGATAAAAATCTGAATAAAAGAGAATAATTGCCAGGTCCTGTCATTTTTAGCTTCTGTAACCTCAATAAGGCGTGGACCCTTAGATATCAGAGACTCGACAGAAACTAGAGAAGGTTCTGCAGCAGTTTTAAAGGATAGAGATGTAATATTTGAAACCGCAAACACTATTATGTCTAACCAATGAATAACTTAAATAAATAAAGCCAAAACTTTCCCCCATTATGAAACATAAAACAAAGCGCGAGCAAATAATGTTTCCGGTAATTTCCTAAATGCCATATAAAGCTGAAATTTTCGCCTCGCTTTAACAAGAAAGCCTACGAAAGCTGCCGCAAAGTATTTTAAGTGGTATTTATCACTTATGTACTTTTATATTTCCTTTTGTGGGCTCATCGTGGGCGTTGGGAAGAAAATTGCAGACGAAAGATAAATTTATTGTAGCAATAATGAAAAATAACAGAGATAACATTAATTTTAGTAAGGCTTTTAAAGGCAGAAGACGTAAAATGTTAAAAACTATGTAAAGTATAATCAAAATGAGCCATTTTACTTTATTCCTCATTATCAAAAAAGTTTTGTCGCGGCTTTAGTGTAAGTGATGATACTGTCTAAGATGTAAACAACCTCGTGCAATTTTAATGCACGAGGTGTTTCACCTTTTATGGTTTCTCCACATCATCGTACCGTAAAACAAATCTTTTGCTTGGCACACGTTTTTGCTTGTTAGGTGGTGATCAGCTACGGCCAAAGCTTTTCATCAGAACAGAAACAAATAAAGTAGAAAGTGCTATTTCCTAAATTTTTCCTAGCGGTAATTGATCCTGGACTTCTTTCTTCTATTGGCTATCTAATTACCCCAACGATGCTGCAAGTTGATAACTATTATACGACTAATCCATAAGTATTGTTGATTAGTTCAAAGCCTAGACCTGGTAGATTATTTAAGGCAAGTAGAAGCCGTTAACTAGTCCCACTGCTGGGTACTGACCTCTTCACTTATAGGAGAGAAAGAGACCCATCAACACATTGATTTCACAGGCTCTAGACATTTTCTAGTGAGTACCTAAATATGACAACGAGGTCGCTGGATTGTTAAGCAGTAAGCCAAATGTTGGTGAGTGTAGAACGAAGCCTAGATATTGGAGGTCTTTATTTAAAGTCGTATAATAGCTGTTATCGTCCCACTGTTGGCCCCTGATGGGAGAAAGGGTTTTTGGAACATAGACCTAACACGCTTATCAACTGTAGTTTACCAGGCTATATCACCCAGAATCACTCCACGGATATGCAGGTTTCTTCATCATCCATTCATTATTGTGCTTTTCTGGATTATTATTAAATCTTCAAATTTATCAAATAGTATTTCATGAAGAGAAAATAACAAATGTGGATACCGGTTTGTGATGAACGTTTCACCACGAAACCGCGAAACAAGTAATTAAAATGTCATCAGGAAATCAACTGCAACACAAAATCAATTCTGTGGAAAACCAATAAAGGTTTGGTTTAAAAAAATTATAAAATCGTTAAAATTTAGAATCATCTTTCTCTGGAATGCTACATTATTAGAGTTATATTATTTTAATCAATAGTTTGTTAGCAAAGACAGATTATTTTGTTTTTGATAAAACGACCTACTTTACGGATTTTATTTCTCTCGGATAGTGTCTCGAAGGCCTCAAATAAGTGTTTCCAACTATGAATTACTTTTAAGTTAATGATATCTACCACTGAAGTAAGCCATTGCATTATGCTCACGCTCTATGTCTTCATCATCGCATAAATTATCCGTTACAATATGTATCGGTATTTAAACTCGTTAAAGTAACTCACTAAATTTATCTAAAATATCAACTTCCTTATAAGGGCCAGGTTCCTGTATATCCCAACTGTATGCTAGGCTAAAGTCACAAGGAAGTCCTTTGAGCTTATGTTTATTTTGCTGTTTATGTGACTAACATGTTCGTCTCAAGTGCCTAATTAAGTTTCATGGGAGATACTGCTCTAGTCAAGTTGATATGGAAACAGATTTATTTAAATTTAAGATTTGAATAAGTCGCAAAAGATGTAACAACATCAACCGATTTTAATAACTACTACAAAGACACTAGATCATATAAAACACAGGAGACCATTTTTATCAGGTTCCCTGTCCAATGCATCATATATGATATTAGACCGGACTGGAAGCTAGGAAATCTGTTATTATTCATTTATTCAAAATAAAAACCAAAAATATCCATCATCATTACAATATCATATTAGTTTACTATATTTTAATTAAAATAATTCTCAAAAATCAACAGATGTTATGTAGACGACAATTACAAAACTGTGATTATATTATTAGTCGTATCTAAAGCTTTTGACAGTGTCTCCATCCTGTTTAACAAATTTATAAAATACCATTTATTGAGCGTGACCGGGGGCTACACCTAAGCTATGCTCAAGAAATGATCAAGAGTTACTTGAATATATGGACTTAATATGTCACTATGGATAATTTTATTAGCAAGTATTTAAATCTATCTCACGGCGTCTCCCAAGGCAGTGTTTGTGGGCCTTGATCTTTGCCTATATCAATGAACTCTCTAGTTTAACTATCCCTAAATGTAAAACGTATGCCAATTATACGGATTTACTAATTGAGGGTGTCAATTGACTTGATATTACAATATATGCTACAAATTTAAATTAAGCTTCATTTAGATAAAATTTGTGCGGATTAAACGCACGATTAGCGCCATGAAGACGTTGCAGCGTTTTTTTAATATTTTTGTTACCTCATATCTTCCGACTGGGTGCACCGATCTCAATGATTCTTTTTTTATATGAAAGGTGTTGCTTGTGGTAGGTTCCCATTTCTTAAGTCCAGTTCTGATGATGGCATCCAGGAGAAAACTGTATGAGTCCTAAATTTGCATAAAGCATGTGCGCGACAAATGGACGAATAACTCAAGACAACATTAACCGATTTTAATGGGACGTTTTTTATTGGGAAGGATAAACTTCAAGGGTTGTTTGATGATAGTTAGGTTTTGTTTTAATCATGGGATCCATGCCAAAGTAACGGAATTCTTCAATTCTTAGTAGAAAATTTACGACACTCGACAGATTCTTTTATATTTCATATATCTAACTGTATAACAAAGAAATTTTACTTCTGACATGTGTATTTTGTACTTACGTACTTTTTTTATGTATCTATACTCTCACAATGTCCACGATCGTCAAACATCAGAAATTACCTAGTAAAGAGTGATGTAATATGAGACTTGCTCACAGAATTTGGTTATTTATTGAAAATACCTTTAAAACTGGCAAATTATATTTTAGATGAGGCATATTTTGCAACAGAAAATTCTCTTTTTACTAACTAAATTGGATATTTCGCAAATTAGTAAACGTTAAGTGAATTATGTAAAAAAATATTAAAGGCAAACAAGAAATATACAACAAAGGCCTTTTTCGGCCGTTGCTACATTATTAGCCCGCTCTGTTATTAGCACCTTTATTAAAGGTGATTTTGCTAGAAACAAGAGTAAACGAGTGAATTCAATTACACGAAAATGTTTTGTTTAACCTAGTTTCTTAATTGTATTTACTGAGTTTTACTTGTTCTGACGTTTTTTGAGTGAAACTTCTGGCACGAAAGGGAAAATTTCGTTACGCCAGGTTGGTGTGTGTATGTATCTATTTGGTCTACTCTATTATGAAAAAATTCGGTTCAGCTCGGTTGGGCAGCGTTCGGGAAACTACTATATATATATATATATTTTCGTCCGATAGCCCTCAGTGCCTGAACACGAAGCTCTTCGAACAGAGCGTGTTGCCAGTGATGACCTACGGCTCCGAAACGTGGTCGCTGACTATGGGCCTCATTCGAAAGCTCAGAATCACTCAGCGTGCGATGGAGAGGACTATGCTCGGAGTTTCTCTACGCGATCAAATCAGAAATGAGGAGATCCGTAGCAGAACCAAAGTCACCGACATAGCCCTACGAATCGCGAACCTGAAGTGGCAATGGGCGGGGCACATAGTCCGACGGACCGATGGACGTTGGGGCCCGAAGGTGCTGGAGTGGCGACCCCGCACCGGGCGGCGCAGTGTAGGGAGACCCCCCACAAGGTGGACCGACGACATAAAGAGAGTCGCCGGTAGCCGCTGGAGCCAGGTGGTACAAGACCGGGCCTTGTGGACGTCATTACGTGAGACCTATGTCCAGCAGTGGACGTCCATCGGTTGAAGCGACGACGACGGCGAATATTATGAAAAAATTACGACAAACACAATAGAACCCAAGGGTGGTTAACTTCCTTCACATGATACATGCGCACTTTTTATATTGCTGGACAGTTATAACTTGACTGTTCTCTTATCTGATGATACAGTCTAAGATGGAGGCACGTAAACTTGGGGAAAGGCAATTTACTTCTTTTTTTCTTGTCAGCACGTCCTTGTTAGTAAGATGGTAACTAGCTACAGCAGAAGCTTTTTACTAGTCCAAATGTTCTAATCCAAAAAATAATCTTGGTTTCCTGGGGAAAACTTGTACAGATTCTTTAACAATTATGTAATTTTGTCAACTTCTAGAACAAGCATTAGAAGATACAATTAGTGCAGTAATTCATGTAACTTTAATTGGTTTTATAGACATATTAGTAGACTGTAGTTTTTTGACGAATACCGTGCAAAATAAAGTGCAAAAACTGCCCAATGAAGTTTCACATAATTCACAATATCTAAAGGAAATCCATTCCCATGTTATCACATCATTCATAAACAAGTGCAAAGCTATGAGCAATCTACCACTTTCACGCACACGCCTTTAATTCACTATAAAATATGTATGAACAATGCAAATATGACTTTATTGATAATGAGATAGAGTACAAAATAATATAGCTTACATTTACAAAGCATAGAGTAAATAATGCCGAGATAAGTTGTAATCAGGCGGCAGATTTTGTTTAATGTCGCAAATTTGTTGAACGTCTCTATGTAAACGTGCCCTAGCAAGGCTTTGACGGCCTTTTGTACTCACAACTGGGACAATAGCCTTTATTTTTTCACAGGGAAATGGCTTAACGTATCCCGAGTGTTAGTTATAATTACAACCATGGGTAAAGGACTCCCTGTAAAACAGAATACACACCTAAATCCAACGCATCCTGAACTGGAGCAGCCGAGGTGCGTTAGACAGATTCCCTTTGTCTCTGGGACTTTGGACAATAACTGTTATTACAGTTTAGAAGGCCAGAAGTCGGGCAAAAGCTCGTCTCCTAATCTCTCACTACCAAGTAGAAAAAAGAACGGGTCGATGCAGCAGATGGGCGTCTTTATGAAAATTCTTGTCTGCTCTTTCAAACTCCCTAGTCAGTTTCATGAGAGTGTTGTGTTGCTGATGAGGTTCGTAGGATTAGTTCCTAGCCGACCAGTCTCTGATTCAAAAGTTGAAGGAGGACCTCGAGGTCCCAGCAGCGGGCGAGCCCACTGTGGAGGCGATTCCTCCTCACCTGGACTAATGGCTCTCTAAGAGGCAGGTTCTAACCGGGTATGGTTGTTTCGGATAATTCCTACATCAGATTGGCCGAGGGGAATCGCCTACCTGCTATGAGTGTAGAGCTACTTACTCACCATACCATATTATGGCAGTTTGTGCAGCCTGGAGACCTGTGTCTCTTCTTGATGATGCTGATCGCGGATCTCGCGCTGGAGAGCAATGTAGGAGCGATGCTTTCTAATGAGAGGAATTGGGTGGGAGTGGCCTTCTTTTGCGAAACCGTAGTCTCGCTAAAGGATGTCCGTGAACCAGAGAGGGAGACTACAGTGGATGCACTCTCTCTCTCTGACGAAGGAGGCAGGATATTAGTAGTACATCTTTGCACTATTGCTCCCGCTTTCGCGAATCCTCAGTTGGACTTCAGTATCTCACTCAAGGATGAAGAGAATTACTTTGGATGTCACTGGTTATTGCGAGCTTTACTAACCTAGATCGAGGTTTGAGCATAAATGAATTTCCTAGCGAAGAAAAAGGGGCAAATGTGCAAGGAAGCTTCTGATATCCCCATTTCAGGTTGATGAAGGTGGCGCTGGGTTTAAGTGTATATTCAAACCTTAAAGCGTGTGTTCCACACAGCTTCCTAGATTTTGGTCAATTGTAAATAGACTGTAAAAAAGTAACTCGTTGCTATAAAGTAGCGAGTTTGGATCATATGGCATTCCTCGTGGTTCTTATGTTAATTATCAAATAATATATTAACGAGCTACCTTTCTAAGTAAATATCTGCACGTAATAAAAGTTTGCACATGTATTAAAACAAATAGTTATACACATTTGCCTATTATATACATATAATTACAATTTACGAGTTACGCCCAATGAGAAAGTTTTGTTAAGGTTTGTTTAAGTCCGGTGTACATTTATTTTCTTATTATTGGATATATGATATGTGACGACTGAAAAGTGCTGTAAATTGGATTGGATTGCTTAAATCTACTTAAAAGAAATTTGTATTATATTGTAATGACGGTGGAAAAAAGATATTTGACAGAGTTTGTGATGGGCTCTTTTCACGACATGGTATGAAAGAACCTTCGTAACTTTGTTCGATTATAAATTGTTCTTTAATATCGTCATCAGTACAATGGAATTGATGTACGAAAAAAGTAGTATTTGACGATTCAAAAGACACTATGTATGGGTGAAGAGTGAATAAATTACTCATCAAATGTTTACTTTACGCTGATGATCAAGCATCATCTGCTAATGAGCTACAGGAGATGATAAATATTATGAATGAAGCTTTGAAAAGGAAAGGAATGAAAGTGAATGTAAAATTATGCTTTTTGAAAGAGATCAATCTGTGATAAATGGCAATATTTTGATAGATGGGTAACAAGTGGCAGAGGTAAATTTAGAAAGGATAGAACATATGAAAGTGATATTGAAAGGAGAATGAATGCAGGGAATAGGGTACATCGTGTTCTGCACGCCTTTATGAATAGTCAGATGGTGTCTCAAAACGCCAGACTGGCTGTGCATAGAGGAAAGTTGGTGCCAATACTTATGTATGGCAGTGAAAGTTGGGTATAGCAGAAGAAGCACAAAAGTAAAATAAATGCGGTAGAGATGAGAGCGTTGAGAAATATGAGTGGATTGAAACTGAGTGACAAAGAAATAGTGTGATAAGAGAACGTTGTGGTATAAAAGAAGATGCTGTGACTAAAATTGAGAAAGGTATCCTTAGATGGTTAAGGCATGTAGAGAGATTGATTGAAAGGAGATTGTAAAAGGACTTATGAGTCAAGAGTGAATGCAAAAGTTGGAAGGGGAAGACAAAGACTAACGTTCCTGGACCAAATCCAGGACATTTTAAACAAGAGCCAAGTCAAGTGTGCTCTAAACCGACGAACTTGTATGAAAGGTTTAATGGGAATGAAAGAAGCGAAGGAGATATGCAAGGATCGTGGCAAGTGGAAGGATGTTGTCTCTGCCTACCCCTATGGGAATGAGGCGTGATGCTATGTATGTATGCAAAAGTGCTGTAAAAGCCAAATTTGCTTGATTAAAGAATATTTGAATTTAGATGATTTTTAAAGCGAATACATTATACCAATCTTTCATATGTGACAAAGGAATTGAGAAAGGGTCTTTAAACAAATTGAAGGTTCGCTTCAAAGGAGTTTCCGCGATGTTTTATTACGGAAATCCATATCTAGTGTTTGGTAATAAATATAAAGGAGTTCTCTATATAATGGGGTATTTGAAATGTGCATGGTATTTTAATTCTATGGCAACATCCAATTAGAATTACAATGTTTATGTGATAAGGTAGTTATAACACGCGTTGGAATCTACTATAATTAGTTGTGTGCATTAATGGAAATATAATAAACATACTCTTTATCGTACACTGTTAAAACAAGTAATATACTTTTAGAATCAATAACGATGACCATGCAATGAACTTTTGAAAAATTGATACATTAATATTTGATAAAAGACCACTGAAATTTAAACAAGACATTTATCTAAGGAGAACCTGAACGAAATCGGAGGACTCGTTCAAAAATTTATATTTTGTAGTCTTCTTCCCTTATGTAGTTTATTATACTTCATTTAAACTTGCAATAAAATATCTATACAAATCTTATTCACTTCGTTTGTTCACTTCTACTTCTTCTTGTCTATCCTGTCTATTTCCATTTCAGTTTTTTCATTTGGGATATACACTTATACTCATACTTTCTCTTGGGTTTGTGATCTGATTGTTTTTAACATAATTTTGTCTTTTGTTTCTATGTTGATTATGCCCGTGTCAACTACTAGTCACATTATACGATAGTTCAGTTTCAACTCGGGCAATCAGAAATATAAGCATCTCTTTCTTTTTAAATCATTATGTGTATTATCTATATCATTTCTCGGTATCTGTTGTAATAAAATATGAATAGAGATAACAACAGATAATAGAAAAAACAAAACATAAAACAGTTACAAAGTGATCGTTAAGATCGGCGCGTGGGTCGGATTGAAGGTCATTAAGTTTTTTGAAGTATTTTATAAACTTGAAGTGTTTATTAGTGATTATTTGAGTTTTTGATTATATAAGTAATGTGAATAACAATGAGAACCCTTAAGGTAAGTTTTAATATTCAGATATGAGCCTTTAAATTCAAGACGGACTTTTTTCACTATCTCAAAGTTTAGCGCAACATAACGCTATACCAGAGTCTTAATTTAATAAAAAAAAAAATATGGGGCCAATAAAAATGCGGTCGGACGATCTAAGGGTTATGCTATTCAGTGTTGACGACTCATTATACTTGCTGGTTTCCCAATTTGTTATTTATAATTAAATTTTATTATTATTCCACGCGAGGTTTGGGGACAAAGTTCTCTAGCTTTAGTTGGCGATATCATAATAAGATACATCAAAATCAATCCATCAAAATGTCCAATACCCATACAAAAGGCCGCTGGTTACTCAATTTGTCGCGTGTCGCAAACTGACTATATACATCATCTATTATAGTTGAAATCCAATACGCATTGCGTTAGTGCTTTGTCGTCCATCACGAAATAGTGTTACGCAAGTCCTTTAGAGAACTGTCACACAGAATATGTTTGCAAATATTAGCAGACTTTTAAAAACAGATTTTTCCTATCAAGTAGGCTAAAAAAGCACTTTAGAATCATCTGTAGTCTGTCCGTTGCTAACACATCTAGCACTGCTTCGGAAAGTTCATTTAGCTAAAAAGAAACCGGCAAGAAACTCAGTGGTTACTCTTTTAAATATATATAAAGAAAATATATTTCTTTAAGTAATATTTAATCGGTGTATTGCTATGCCGTATGTCGGCAAAGCAGCAGATATGGTAAAGCAATACATGTCGATAAAACAGTATAAATATTGGTAAGAGGTGAAAAATGCAAGATGGCGAAAATTGTCGAAATATACGGTTTATGAAAATAAAAATAAAACAAGTGATTGGCACACTAAGGAATAAACTTTAATGTCGTTTCTTTGATATTACAGGTTAGTGTCTTAGTAATAGTATTAGCGTATCTTTATGTATGTACTGTAAGTTACATACAACACATTGTTTATTTTGCCAAAGTAATCAAGATTTATCTTATAGTAGTTTTCAATGTATTTAGCTTCTTTATGCAACCGGCATTAAGTCCAAACATCTCTATGCTTAAATAAATCAAAATCAAAATATTGTTTATTCAATTAGGCTTAAAAACCAATTTTTGAATCATCAGTAGTCTGTTCGTTGGTAACAAATCCATCTACAGTTCGGAAAGTTTAATCCACTGAAAAGAAACCGACAAGAAGCTCAACGGTTACTCCTTTAACATAGTTCTTGTACATTACAGTGTGTTCAGCTTTAAGTGCGATTGGAATCAAGTCCAAACATCTTTGTCACTTAAATAATATTCAATATTATAATATGCCTTTTGTAAATGGATGTTTTTGATGTGATTCTTCAAATTATGTACAGGCAAATCCAAAACTGACTGCATTACCTTCTTCAAAATGCGTATGCTCGATTCTGATTTCTGAACCTTCTTCAACTTAAAATCTGGCATTACAAATTTGTTGTTATTCAATATATATTACGACAGTGTTGTGAGAATTAAAGTTTTTTTTTGTTTTTGCACGTCCGTCTATCGTATTTCGTTAAAGCTGACCGTTAGAGCATCGACCAAAATAGCAAAGCTCATCTCTCGCATCAGCAATTTCATTTGCACCGTAGTATCACAAAACTACACAATGATTTTGGAAGTAATATTTCTTTAGGCACTCCTGACTCAATTAGTAAGCAGAGAGTTTACGAAAAGTGTGATCGTGTGAGGCAAATGGAAGTTACGAAGGAGATATAAGTTAGTGAACATGGAAAGAAGATAGAAAGCAAAGTAAGGGTAGAGAATTTAAACTGAGTGACAAAGTAAGTGACAGTGTGATAAGAGAAGGTTGTGGTATAAAAGAAGATGTAATGACTTAAATTTAGATAGCTTGGGCACTTAGGGAGAATGAATGAAAGGAGATAGACAAAAAGGATTTATGAGTTAAGAGTGTATGGCAAAGTTGGAAGGCGAAAGTTCCTGAACCAAA
Source organism: Elymnias hypermnestra (assembly GCA_015832385.1). Lineage (NCBI taxonomy): Eukaryota > Metazoa > Arthropoda > Insecta > Lepidoptera > Nymphalidae > Elymnias > Elymnias hypermnestra. Next base: position 2,233,041 of record JACTOM010000936.1, read on the forward strand.
TCCAGGACATATTGAATAAGGACCACGTCAAGAGTAATCTAAACCGACGAGTTTTTATGAAAGGTTTAATTAGCATGAATGAAGCTAAGGTATGCAAGGATTTTGGTAAGTGGAAGGACGTGATTTCTGCTTAGGGGTATGAGAATGAGGCGTTATGCAAATATGTAATTTAGGAACAAGTTGTGATTACACCTGAATAGAGAAGCCCTGTGAAAGGGCAGTATCCAATTAGCATTGCATTAGTAATACAACAGTCCATCACGATTTCTTACTAAACATCAATGGTCTTGGAGCATCGACATATTGGATACGACCGACGCTATGAGTCATGTATAATGGGGTCGTACATTGAGCAATTAAAACTGCTAATTTGGATAAACTTGTTGCAAAAAACGACTGATAAATTGAATGTGTGATTAATGTGAAATACTTTAATAGAACATTGCTGTTAGATGATTTGTCATTATCCTCGATAGTAGCTGACTCTAAAGTAGGACGACGTGTCACACCAGCTACTAGGGGTCCGCTTCTTATATCACTGATATCTTCTAAAATTTTCAATTTATTAAAATGCTTTTAAAGGCAGTTATAATCTACATTAAATATACAACGTATGTAACTTATTAAATTTGATTAGGAATTATACTGTATTGTATAAAATAGCGTGGTAGATAAAGCAATATTTTTTGTAATATGAAAAAGATAAAAATGGTTACTGCAGGTTGTCTGTTATAGATAAATATAAACTATCGCAGTTTTTCTATCGATCTTTTTAAGATATACAATTTCGTAGCACATAAATTTGATATATCTAGTAAGATTTGGCCAGCGTTTGCGATTTATGCTCATAAAAATGTATTTGTTACGACATCACACTACAAATATTTGATTTTTGTTTGGATTTCCTGTACTATATTAATTATGTGTTATACATATAAACCTTTCTTTTAAATTACTCTATCTATTGTTGCAAACTGCATTGAAATCTGTTTATTAGTTCAAAAGATCTAGGGGAACATACAGGGGAATCGACTGTCTGTTTGACTTAGTAAAGATATTGCACCTTCAAATCTAATAGAAGGAACTTAAATAAAAAGAATCAATCAACAGCGATTTCGTTTAGAAATTGTAGGCTTGAAAAAGCTGTAATTAATGAAAGAAGTGATAAATATAATAAACATGTTTGTCGTCAATGTATTCTGAAACTACTCAACCGATTTTAATGATATTTTTCCCATTTTGCTGGATTTGATTCAATTGAAAGCGTAACATGTTTCAATTGGATTTATATTCAATATGCTTTACATTTAACTATAATTTTTCATTGTAATTTCGTTAGTCTAGCTGAAATTGCTCTTTAACTTAATGAACAATTCAAAACACAATACATATAAGGTTATAAGAAACCCGCTTACGAAAACAAAAACAGACGATAGCACCAATGACACTTTTGATGTAAATAATACGCTCCATAATATATAGCTAAATAAAACGGTAGTTTCATAAAAATACATTACTATACAAAAAAAACCAGCAATGAAACACAAAATTTTAAAACAGCTGATGCTCGAACGCACGAGTCAATGAACTGATCAACGAATGCACAGACTTGGCGTTCTTATACATTGCCTGTTGTTTTTTTTACTAAAGTATATGTTTATACAAGGTGTAAGGAAACCGCTCCCAAAAACGAAGACAGACCATAGTACTAATAACACCTTTAATGATGGGACGGTCAAGGACATGTCGTTTCGTGTACACTTATACAGGCAGCTACCACGTGCGGTTCTTGACCCGAGCGTCATCACATTTTCTTTAGTAAGGTAATTTATTTTTTATTAAGCTATCGTTTCATTCAGCTGTACTAACACGATGGAGCGTAAATAATGCTAATAATACGTTTTCTAAATATACGTTTTTTTAATCAGTATCGATTTCTTTTCCGTCCCATTATCAAAGTAATATCGCCTGTCGTTGTTTTCGGAAACGGTCTTTATAAAGCCGTAAAATAAACGCAGCGTTTTTTTGGTGTAGTGTAATGACACCTTTAGGTTAGACAATAACGTCTAGAATACGATCACGGTAGACATCGTGACGGTGACTATGCACTGACGCAATGCACTCTGAGTTTTAATGAGTTTAGGGTCACACTACGTGCTGACCTCATTGTAATATGACTCACTTTCACTCATGCCCTTAATATAAATAATATACATGTGGTGATAACTTTTGCGATCAGAAATTGTTGGTTGTCAATGACAAGTCTCAAAAACAAAAGTATTCATTTAAATTTAATTCATCAATAACGAAGGGATATACATCAAAAATTTAATAGGTAGGTGTAGTTTTTAAGGGAAAGTGTTATATACAACTACTAGCTGAACCCGCGACTTCCTGCCTTTTGAGGGTGTAATTTCCTAAAATTTACAGCATGGGTGTGAAAACAACAGATCCCCATCGTTGTAAATGTGGTGAGTGGGTAAATCAACTCGGTCACCACGGTCTGTCTTGTCTCGCCGGCATCAACGACATCATCAAAAGAACTCTTGTCACTATTGACATGCCGGCTATTCTCGAGCCGAATGGAATTGCACGTGATAATGGTAAGAGACCTGATGGTATGTCGTTGATGCCTTGGAAAAAGGCAGGTCATTGATGTGGGATGCTACATGTGTTTATACGCTTGCAGCATCTCACATTGTCGCTACCACCAAATCAGCGGAAGCGGCGGCGTCATTAGCTGTAAACGCCAAGAGACGCAAATATGAGAGCCTTGCTAATACATATTTGTGTCTTTTGGCATGGAGACATTGGGACCGTGGGGTCCTGAGGCTAAAAGCTTTTTTGAAGAAATTTCATCTCACTTAGTTGATATCACCTGAGACCCTAAGGCCGGGTGGGTACTTCGGACAACGTATAAGTATCGCCTGCGGGTGGAATTTCAAATTGCAAGGCAAATTACAGGTCTCTGCGCTCTCTCAGGTTCCAGAGATATCGTGATGTGTCAATAAATTCTTGGAGATCTCTTATATATAGATAACAATTTCCCTTGATGCTTTCAGGTAATCGTAATCACTGAAAGAAGCCCAAAAGAGAGGGAGATTACTGTGGATGATCTCTCTCATGTCATAAAAGGTGTAGTGTAAGGCAGTGTATTTTTAGGCACATCCTTCTTCCTACGAGAATCCTCAGTCGGTCTCGTCCAAGACACCAGAGACGAATGCAAAAGTTGAATCCCTGATGCCCCACTCATAGATGGTTTGGGCACGTAGAGAGAATGAATGAAAGGAGACTGAGAAAAAGGATTTATGAATCAAGAGTGAATGGGAAAGTTGGAAGGGGAAGGCGAACGTTCCTGGACCAAATCCAGGACATTTTAAATAAGGGCCAAGTCAAGAATACTCTAAACCGACTAACTTATATGATAGGTTTAATGAGAATGAAAGAAGTGAAGGAGATATGCAAGGATTATGGTATTTGGATGGAATGAGGCGTAATGCTATGTATGCCATTTCTCTCGTCGAAACCCTCATTAATAACCCATGGGTCAGGGTTTGTGTATAAAAGCATTTCCCATTGAAAAAAAGAGAGTGGACCTGAAGTACAAGTGCTTTCCAACTTTTTCATCTCGCAGGAGATACGACAAAGTATGATGAACCCATTAAATCATAGTTAGTCCAAGAAGCACTTTAAAAAGAAAGCAAAGGGTATTACAGATATAAATAATTTGCCTTAAAAACACTGTCTCCTAAAATCAGGATTTGATACTTGACTCTTTATACTTTAGAACCTTTACAACCTCTACAATTAGAATTAGAAATATCAGGTTAAGAAAGTGTAAAAAAATATGTAGTTTCATATCCCTATCGATATTTTCCTTGTCGATATCGATAAGTCCTTGAATTATCCCAGTGTAGCGACAGATGTGGACTCGCGACTGCCCACTCTGTAGATACTGCGGTAAATTATGTTTATAAGGGCCATAGACTAAAAACAAAATAGAGCTGACACTTAATATACTTAGCAAATATAATGATTAGATAAGGTGCTATAATATTGTAAGATGTTTACATTTGTATAATAAAATTTTAACAGAAAACTAGCGAGATTTAAACCGATCAATTGGTTTAAATTTCGTCGAAAGATATATTAGTCAGAGTGCAATAGACTATGTGGGGCAGAGTTAATAAGTCGCGGTCCGGCCGGCTCAAGTCTCCCAATAAAAGCCAAACTGAAGGTCTACGGAGCCTACGTCCGCTCCGGACTGAAGTATGCGGCTCCTGCCTGGTACTCTTTCTGCTAAGGGTACCAGAAGAGTAGGCTGCAGATCCAGCAGAACAAGTGCCTACGTATGATAATAAAAGCTCCGAGGTACGTCAGAAATGACGTCATCCACCGTGACACCAGGACGCCCACCCTGGAGGTGTTCGTCCGAAACTTGGCGAGGAGTATGTTCCGCCACGCGGACAACTCCCCACACATACACCTCCACGGCATTGCCAGCCAGCACCCAAGAGCAGGAAACACTGGGCGTCCCCTGCCTCGTAAGCTTTTGCTGTCACTGCCTCCTGATGTAGGCGATGATGACGGCGAAGACGACGCAATATCAGTGGCAATACCCAGACTTGACCATTGAATTAATTGACCTGGATGGACCCGCTAGCGTAGCCAGCGGGAACCAGCCCGTATGATTGCGGGCAAAACAAAATACTAGGCATCAAATTGATGTCTGAGGAAGATGCCCAGGTAAGGAGGCACTGCCTCGAGGCCCGCAACCCTCAACTAAAGTTGAGAAGAACCTAGGAAGGGGCCCGGCGCATCTTGGCAGTTCTCAAATAGCGTTCGACCGGAGCGGTTGACTGTCGCGTTCCTAGATAGTATTGTTAATGAGTTTAAGTTGATATCGGGAACATTGAGTGATTGAACATTATAATACGAGTTAATTAATAAAGTGTTTGATTGCACTAACATTACCCACGAACGCCCACAGTATGGGAAATTAAATTAAGGGTTCCATTAGTGACGGTGTCGGCGGGGGACCCTGCAACCCTATGCTTTGTGCTCTCCGTCTCTCTCTCTCCATCTCTCTCTCTCTCTCTCTTATTCTCCGACATATTGTTACTATGGGACGAAAAACTTCAATTTCAGCCTTTGATGCGGCACAAAAGTGCCTCATTTTCTCCCAGTTAGATTCCACTGACGTGCATATACCGAACTCGCTTTTCCTCTCGGTAATTTAGCAATCACTTGTTTTGAATGTCGGTTTTTTTATCGCAGTGTAAGGTAAAATCATCATCGGGGCTCCATAGAGGGTCTAATCTCGTCCAAGAATACCCTATTTTTCTCCCTAGGTGCTTTATAATCTATAGTTTTATCTAAACATATAAAACTGATTGTAACTATGTCCGTTACCGAAAGGTGATAATGCGAAAATGCGAAGTTTTAGAGTACTAAACTTACTTACTCATTAAAACTATTCGCAATTGACTTGAAATTTATCAAAGCCAATCCTTATTCTATATTTTCATAGATATGGCTAATAGTTTGATAGATTCAGTTTCTAATTTGGACTATCAGTATCAACCATCTCGTTGCTTAATGTCGAGATCAAAATCTAATCTCAATATACATTACTAACGGTATAAATGCGAAAGTAACTGTCTATCTGTCTGTTAACTTGATAGATATAGAAGGGACATTTGAAGAAGGGCATAGGTCACTTATTAAAGCTAAAAGAATATTTTAAATAGTGTTATATTGAATTAGACATGACACTCAATCATTTTACTAATATCTTTTGGATTTGGTGTCTTTTAATTAAAGTAATACATAAGATTATTCAATTTTTTTTGGCCTCTAATGCACTGATTTGTTAAGCAAATGCCTATAGACGTCTTGTGCCTAACAGACGTCTTGTGCCCATTATTTTGTGGGTATTGAATAGAACTGAGCCGTCACACTCAACTATGTAACGCTCGTTGGAGTAAAGTTCTCTCTCGTCCACTAAGAGAGCGAGAAATCATGTATTTTAATCAATTATTTAATTAAAAACTACATTATTCAAAATAATTTGTATAGAGATATCATTATTAATTGTAACTGTTAACATAAAACTTAATAAATAGTTATATTTCGTATTAATAATCGTCTTGATGAATCGATTACTGTATTTGATGGCGTTATTTTTCGAGTGGGGAGTTCTGCAAGAGGGTATAATCGATGGTAGCACATGAGAGCGGGAAACATTCTATTTGTGATTAGGAAGATAGTCTCTGATATAATTGCGAAGTATCTGAGACAAGACAACGTAGTCGCTCACAAAGAACGGGTTCCCACATATTGCCACGGGATTGGATGATTGCAAAAAACTCAATTAACGACTGTTGAAAGGTGTTTAATATCAAAATATAATAAAAAAAAAAGAAAAATGGTTCACGATTTACACTAAGAACATGTTTTCACATATCACAACGGGATAAGGAACTACGCGAGTAACACCACGAGGACTAGCTTGTATATATTTATATACGCTGGTATGCTAACAATGTTTTTATCCAACGAAAAGCATTACAAAGAGAATTTAGTGTTTTGTATACGGGACGGTCAAGGACAAGTCGTTTCTTGTACACTCACACAGGCAGCTGCGTGTGGTTCTTGACCCGAGCGTCAGCTCGTCGTCGTCGTTGCTTCAACCGATGGACGTCCACTGCTGGACATAGGTCTCACGTAATGATGTCCACGAGGCCCGATCATGCGCCGCCTTGCTCCAGCGGCTACCGGTGACCCTCCTGATGTCTTGAGTCCACTTTGTGGCCACTCTAGCACCTTCAGGCACCAACATCCATCGGTCTGTCGGACTATGTTCTGCTACGGATCTCCTCATTTCTGATTTGATTGCGAAGAGAAAATCCGAGCATAACCCTCTCCATCACACGCTGAGTGACTCTGAGCTTTCGAATGAGGCCCATAGACAGCGACCACATCTCGAAGCCGTAGGTTATCGGCCACGTGCACTGTTCGAAGAGCTTTGTCTTCAGGCACTGAGGGATATTGGACGATAATATCTGGCGTAGTTTCCCGCGGTTGACCTCTTTCCCAACGATGTTTGGGTGGAGCAGAACATTGTTATTGGAGGTAACTTTCGGCTTATCCATGTTCATTTTTAGGCCCACCTGTTGAGCATTGTATTAACATCTTCGAGAGTCTCTGCCATAATGACCACGTCATCAACAACAACCGTAGATGAGTGACGCACTCGCGAGCGTCAGCTGATGGTGTTTTATTATTGTTTTTTTTTTATTTCTTTTTGCTCCTTTATCAAGGGTATCATTAGTACTAACGTCTGTCATCATTTTCGTGAGCATTTTCGTAATACCTTATATATTTGTGTCAATATTGATTTTTTAATGTTATCCATTGTATAAATTATTAGCTCTACATTGGGTCCGATATAAGCCAATATTTAAGCAATCCGGCCATTTTGGGTCGCCTATTACAACAATATTGCTGTTTCGACTACTGTCTTACAAATGACGAAAACATATCTTTTTTTATACAAGAAAATCGTTATTTACTACGATTCTGTGTAGAAACCTTATGAGGTATTACCTCTTCATAGTTTCGCGCGCTCCTATCTTGTATCATCACTTACCCTCTGGTGAGGTAACAGTATAATAAAAAAGTAGCACTTAATTGAACTGGTTTAGTATACGCTTTCATCGGGAGGACATAAAATTAATCCGTTAATTATGAATCATGCAAATGAAAGTCACTTTCAACTGCATGTGACGAGGAAATAATCGGTTTTGTTGACTCACGGTGAAATGCTTTCTAATGTTTTTTAAATTATTTCTACACTCTATCTTTTATGTTTTTTATAACCTCTATTGTATTTCCTACGTAAAAAGTGTCAAGTGTTTAACTATAAATTAATTTCTTTTCTTCTGTATCCCCTACATACGTATTATATAATAAAGCTGAAGTGTATGGTTTAATGCGTTTATCTCAAGAATTACCGGTTCAAATTAAAAAAGTATTATTTTGTTGGAAAGCTCATTTATCAAGAAATCTTTAAAGTTATACAAAATTACTTTACGTTGAATGGAAGTGGAGTATCGATGAAAAATGTCGCAAAAACCGGGAAAAATTTATTCCTTTTGAGAGCTTCCGTTGCCTGCGCTGCGTAAATGGTTACAGTTACACAATAATCGTGTATGAGGAAATTGTTCCTCTTAAAATTATCTAAAAAATAATCTATGATAGTATATGTCTATCTTTTAATATTAACTCAGTATAACATTTTTTAAGATAAATTAAATTAAATTGGTCTTCTTTATTCGGATTTCTGGTGATCAGCTAATCACTTTTATATATTGTAATAAATAGTTTTGAAGCCTTTGGATTTGGTGTATTTATAAAAAAAAACTTACCTTTAAGTAATAGCACGTAGTTTTTCTTGTCATCACCACCTTTAGGGTACTCCCAATCTATGTCGAGTCCGTCGAAGTTCCGGTCCCTGAGGTAAGGAATTGCTGAGTAGATGAAGGTCTGCCTGGAGTATCTGGTTGCTGACATCTCCTTGAACTTCTGTGTCCCGAAAGACCAGCCACCTGGAATAAACACTCACTAATAAATACTTAAATTAATTCTCTGCAACGGCTGTTTGACAAAGACATTTTTTTCTATAAGATGAATATGATTTTTCAGACTACCCTCCGTCTCAAATATCTAGTAAACATTTGAATGTACGCCAGACGTTTGTTTTGAAAAGGGTAAATCCCGGAAGATGGACAAGTGACCTGATAAGGGTCACTCGTCTATCATCATGTAATGCCTGCTTTAAGATTGTGCAATATGGATTTCTTTCAAAGACATAAACCTGCTGGGAAGGTGTAAATCTTATTTTAGCAATCCTATAAATAGTTGGGTGTTGGATATCATTGAGTAATATAGTGACAACACTTAAAAATACTAAAAAAAATCTACAATATTACAAAATGTTACGCAATACGAGGTAATTTGAACAAGCGGAACAATTATATGAGGAGAGTCTTTCGAGCTGTATCTCGTAAAGTAGATAGATAGTATACTTTATTGAACACCACAAAAAAATAATATAATGACTTAACTTAAAATAAATGAGTTGATAGACAAACATATATTACTTAAAATATTTATACACATCTACACACAATATACACATCTTGCAATATACTAATTACTGTTATATTTTATTTTATAAAATTTAGCACTACTTCTCTTAAAACAACTACTTAACAACAAGTTTCTGATCCACTTCATGCTTCTTGAATGTGGAGATACTTGTTGTTAAGTAGTTGTTTTAAGAGAAGTAGTGCTAATTATTAGTATAGTGCAAGTTGCGTATATTTAAATAGTGAAGAGATTAAAGTTGCTAGTTAATGTAAGTTGGTGTTTTTGATTATACATAGTTAAGTCAATATATTGTTAAAGTAGAAATTATTAGGTGGCAACCCTAATAGATCTGAAACACTAAAAATTACTAAAAACATAGTGCAATATTACGAAATAGTATGCAATACGAGGTAACTATAACGAGCAGAACAATTGTGTGATCAGAGACTCTCGTGTTGCTACTGTTTTAAAAAATATTGCTAAATTGTATAAATTAAAATAATGAAGCAATTAATAATGTAGTGCAAATTGAGTATATTTAAATAGTGGAGAGAATAGAAGTTGTTAGTTAATATGAGTTGGTGTACTTATTTTGTATTCGAATATATAACTTTCTCTATAGAGCGTTGTACCTTGTCATTTAAATTAAATTAAACTAGATACAGTGTGTTCCTTCCATCCATCCTTCCATACATCCTAAAATATAGATAAATTCAATCATAAAGCTTTTTAGATCCACAAAAGGGATTACAAAGGTGATAAGACAGCGTTTTCGATGGAAGCTCCGAGGTGGCTTGATTTTTCCGACACTTGCAATAATTAATGTTATATTTCATACAAAGCACCACGTCTCATTCCCTTCGGGATAGGCAGAGACCACGTCCTTCCACTTGCCACGATCCTTACATATCTCCTTCGCATCTTTCATTCTCATTAAGCCTTTCCTACAAGTTCCTCGGTTTAGAGTACTCTTGACCTGGGCCTTATTTAAAATGTCCTGGATTTGGTCCAGGATCGTTCTCCTTGGGCTTTTCCTTTCAACTGTCCCATTCACTCTTGACTCTTAAATCCTTTTTGTCAGTCTCCTTTCAATCATTCTCTTTACATGCCCAAACCATCTAAGCATACCTTTCTCAATTTTAGTCACTACATCTTCTTTTATACCACAAAGATCTCTTATCACACTATTTCCTACTTTGTCATTCAGTTTCAAAATGCTTTCATCTTTACCGCATTTATTTTAATGCTTCTTCTGCCATATCCAACTTTCACTATTACACAAGTGTTGGCACCGACTCTCCTCTATGCGCAGCCAGTCTGGCCCTTTGAGACACCATCTTGCTATTCATAATTACCATACCACTATGTACCATATTTCCTGCATTCACTTTCTTTTCAAAATCACTTTCACATGTTTCATCCAGAACAGCAGGGACGAATCCATGGATGAAGATGTTTCCGCTAGGTCTAGTGGGTATTACGACTCCTTCTTCCACCGAGTCCTACCCTTCTGACTCATGGGGTCGGAGATTTTTCATAAATCATTTCCCAGCAAAAAACTTAAGGGCAAATATATATAACTCCAAACACAGCCTTAAGGAAAACCAACATTTAGCAATTGTCGCAAAATTCCATTGTGCGAAATTAATTAAGGCTAAGCGCATACCAGATACAATACAGCTCCGGAATAGTGAGGTGAATGTGGCAAAAACCGATGTCGATTACATTAAAAGCCTTTGTTGCGCCCCGTTTTTGTGCCACCGTGAAAATAGGTGAAAATATCGTGCACTTTGTGCCGTGAGAAGATCGGAGTGTTCACACGATAGTGATGTCATCTGGGTGTTTATCGATGATTCTTAATTTTTTAATTATCTCATAATAAGATAGGTCAATCATGTCAACATTACTTTACGTTGATAAAAATCTTTCTATGTCAAAACATAAAAACGTTTGCTAAATCGTCACATGCCTATTTCGATGTCTGTTCTATATCTCATATCTTTTTAAATATTCAATGAATTTTTATGCAATTTTCAGCAATAGATAGAGTCATTCAAGAGGCGGATTTATATGTATAATACGTACATATAACAGTACAGGAAAGTTGAAAAATTCAAAGATTAATGCGATATAGTAACAAACATATTTTTGTGCGCTTTAGTAACAAACACTGGCTAAACATTATGAGATAAATCAAATTAATTTTCAACGGAATTGGATATTTTATGAAGACCAATAAAAAAGTACACAATTGTATATGTTTATCTCTAAAGGATAACTCATTACCTCATCATAGGAACCATTTTTATCTTTTAGATATGTCAAAAAAAAATACGTGTATTTTATACAATTGTAATTAATATTTATCCAATAAACTATATCACAAAGATTGTATATTTGATGTAGATCAAAACGGTTCTAAACAGCATTAAAATGGATATTTAAGAAGATATTAAAGATTTAAGAAGCATCATACAAATGTCGTCATACGTTTAACGTTGTGGTTTAAAAGAAGACGTAGTGACTAAAATTGAGTAAGGTATGCTTAGATGGTTAGGGCATATAGAGAGAATGAATGAAAGGAGACTGACAAAAAGGATTTATGGGTCAAGAGTGAATGCGAAAGTTGGAAGGTGAAGACAAAAATGTCCTGGACCAAATCCAGGACATTTTAAACAACGGCCAGGTCGAGAGTACTCTAAACCGACGAACTTGTATGAAGGGTTTGATGAGAATGAAGGAGGCGAGGGAGATATGCAGGGATCGTGGCAGGTGGAAGGATGTTGTCTTTGCCTACCCCTATGGGAGTGGGGCGTGATGCTGTGTGTGTGTATGTATGTGTATGATTAGATAGTTTGAGAATGTAGAGAAAATGAACGAAAAAAGACAAAAAGGATTTATGAGTCAAGAACAAAGGAGTGAGGAAAGTTGCAAGTAGAAGGCTTAGGCGAACGGTCCTGGACCAAATCAAGGACATTTTAAATAAGGGCCATAACTTGTATGAAAGGTATGAAAGGTAACTTGTATGAAGCAGAGGAGATATGCAAGTGGAAGGACGTAGTGTCTGATTATCCCTATGGGAACGAAGCGTGATGCTATATATGTACTTCAATTCAGCTACAATATATCTTCTTTCGATAAAAGAAAGGCCACCACACAAGCATTAGAAAGTAATGATGCTTCATATAAGGCTCTCTAATAATTTCTGTGATATATTATGACGTAACCCCTTTGTTAACAATCATTGTCACATAATCAGATCGCTTTGCATATTCATGATGCGGTATCAGGAGCTGTTCGGTTTCATTGTATCCATGAGCTATTGTGCGCGAATACGATAACATAACATGAATTTAAAATACATATTAATTATTTGCTAGAGTCGGTGTATACAGAAATCTGCTGCGTTGGCTTACTTCTTAATCGAAACCAGTTTTCCCGGGGGTTCCCCAGGGTGCTCACCTTGGTCCATTGCTTTATAATTTATTTATTAACGATATTAGTAGCGTAATATATAACTCGTCTATAAATTTTTAGAAGAATTTCAAGTCCTCGTGACTGTTTACTTTTACAAAATAACCTGGACAGAATATGTAATTATTGCAATCACATTTTATTAATGTTGGAAGTGTCTAAATGTAACGCTTTATTTTTCTTACGAGATAATCTAGCGACATATGTCGAAGAAAGAACATATAATTTGTCATGCAGATAATTTAAAACGTGAATTAACATATAAGGTACTTTTAATTACTCCTAATGTTTTAAATATTGAAATTTGTATGTTTATATGTACGTCAATAAACCATGCAAAAAAGGCTGAAGAGATATGATTGAAATTTGACATGCAGATAAAATGCAGATTAAACCCTGGATAATCATGTAGGGTACTTTTTATTGCTCGTAATGATTTAGACATTGAAGTTTGCTAAGTAAACCACACAAAAACGGCTTAGTAGATATGATTGAAATTTGATATGCAGATAGTTTAAAGCCTAGTTTATCATATAGGAGGCTATTTATTGCTTCTAATGATTTAAATGTTGCAGTTTTCATGTATATGTCGGAGTTCAATAGTCTGTGGATCGCAGGCGCCATCTGTCTATCGGCGTTTGGCATAGTCAATAAGTGACAGCCCGCCGGTGCGGTCGACTTTTGAAACTGTCGCGTTCCTAGCTATTATTATTAATGAGTTTTTGTAAATTGATATCGAGAACATTAAGTGATTGAACATTATAATCTGAGTTGATTAGTAGGATGTTTGATTGCGCCAACATTACCCAATGAACGCCCACAGTATGGAAATTATGTGTGCCATTAATGACGATCTGGGCGGAAAACTATACGCACCTATGCTTTATGCTCTCTTTCTCTCTTATTCTCCGACATATATATGTTCGTGAATAAACAACGCTAAAAAGGGCGGAAAAGATATAATTAAAATTTGACATGGAGAGGATTGAAACTCTGGATTATCATGTAGGGTGCTCTTTATTGCTCTAAATGTTTTAAATATTGAAATTTGTATGTATATATGTACTTCAATAAACCATGCAACAAAAGCTGAAGAGATATGATTGAAATTTGATATGCAGATAAGTTTAAACCCTGGATTATCATGTAGGGTGCTGTTAATTGCTCCTAATGTTTTAAATATTGAAGTTTTCACGTAATTATGTTCGTTAGTAATCCACGCAAAAACGGCTGAAGAGATATGATTGAAATTTGACATGCCGAGGGTTGAAACTCTCGATTATCATGTAGGGTACTCTTTATTGCTAAATGTAATGTGCAGAAATGGTTGAACAAATATTATCCAAACATACAAACTTTCACATTTATATTAATAGGATAACTAAAGGAGGAAACTGCAATAATGTATTGTCTATATATGGCTTTAACTGGACCGGAAATACAGGAAATGAGTTTAAGTAATAACAACGCAATTAAGTATCGTGTAAATATCGGATTGATTGATCATACAATTGGAGTGATTACTGCCGGTGTGCAGGCAATTATATGAGTGATTCCGTGAACATAAACATAGTTATATAAGCAATCTATTTTATATATGTACATATTAAAAATTTCTTATAAGTCAGCACAATAAGTTGTCAGTTCGATTCGGGCTACATTATTTTGAAATCCGTTATATCTTTTGAATGGAAAGTCTGATTTTAATAATTAAAAAAGTATTTTACAGATATTGAAACGGTTTTTAATAAAATGTCATTTAATAGATTAAAAATTAATATAGAAGTATGAATAATACGGTTTGATTATTGTCGGTACTCTAATTAACTTTTAAAATGTAAAAAGTAGGTATAGCGGCATAACTACAGTAGTTAGAAATATGGTATCTTAGACTTTTTTGTAGATATTAATATGTTCTATAATATTGTAGAACATTTTTTTGTTCTATCTTCAATAGTTTTCGCAGAGAACGCGATGACAGATTTTTTGTAACATATTTTTTCGTAAATTGGGTTTCATTAATGCATTTTACTAGGGATCCCTACTTTTTTTTTATGTAATGTAGCCTATGTCTCTCAGTGAAAATACAGCTTACTAAATGGTGAAAATTTCTTAAATCATCCCAGTAGTTTTTGTGTGAAAACGATACACACATAGATTACGACTTCAAAAAAAGGAGGAGATTATCAATTCGTCTGTATTTTTTTTAATGTTTTATACCTCATATCTCCCGACTGGGTGGACCGATCTTGATGTTTTTTTGAAATGGAAGGTGGTGCTCGTCATAGGGTCCCATTTTTTAAAACCAGTGCTGATGATGGTATCCATAAGAAAACCAGATAAGTGTTAAATTTGCATTAAGCATGTGCGCGACAAATGGACGAATAACTCAAGATCACGCCAACCGATGTCGATAATTCTTTTTTTATAGANGCGGTTTATGGCAGAAAATATAAGTGTCTGTAATCAAATAGTAATGACCTTACGTTTGTTGCTGCATTGCAAATAGAAATTTTAACAAAAAAAGAACCGCCTTCAAAACAAATTTACAATATATTAATATGCTCTAAAAAGTAAGAAGGCACCTACATATCCAGCTACAGGTGGGAGAGACGCGGAAGCTGCCAAGTGGACACGCAGGGAACATCTACCTTGGCCGACACCGACTCCGAATATAAGAATACGAAGAACACTTATACAAAAAGAAAACAATTTTTTAATTAAATATCTTATATTTTATTTGAAAAGAATAGGCAAATTAACAGTGTAGTTTTGGCGAAACTCGTGAGTAAAGATGTGTAGTATTTTTGTAATAATTTGTAATGTAAATTAATTATAGTCTAATTTCTATGCCTTTACGATTAATAGTTTAATTAATGATGCAAAACTTCTCAAAAAACTCTTTCATCGTTTGCTAAATTCTTTTTCTTTGTTTTCCTTAATCAGAGGAATGTTAGAATCGAAGAAAAAAGTGCAGGAGTACTTTGTACACATGTCAGAAGTGAAACTTCTTTGGCAAACAAATTTTTAAGTCTTGTTTATCTATATATATAAAAGCAACTCTGTTTTTCTTTGTTATCGATAAACTTGAAAACTACTGAACCGACCATTGAAAGACCATGACCATTCGACGCGGAAATTATTGTAGAAGGTTTCAGGCTATTAATTTTTTTAATTCTCTTTACCATTGACCCTTTACCCTTTACCATTTTTTTTTCAAATGTGGATATGGATAGTCATTTGTTTCTGCTACGAAGCGCACAAAGACCGGCAAAATGTCTAACGCTTCAATGCGTATAAACCCGTTTCCCTCCCACGCATCCACCCACACACTCCCACACATCCACCCACGCATCCACCCACGCACTCCCACGAATCCACCCACGCACTCCCACGCATCCACCCACGCACTCCCACGCATCCACAAGGTTGTGATATAAATTATTAGACCGTTGTCTATAGCAACTATCTTTTGATTAAAAATTATTCATTTTCATAGGTTATGTAAAGATGTCATTTATTTACGCTATCTTTTGTTTCAAAACAAATAAGATTCTGTGTGTCATTTAATTGATTGTGTTTTGTTTAGTATTTGTAAAACCGAAAGCTGCCACATTCCAAATCTGTTTGATAGAACGAAGTCTGTGGGTCTGCTAGTATTTATACAAATGTAAAACTTTACATTTCCGAGACAAGGAAGGGGAAAAAAGGAAGATATATTAGGAACTAAGTCGTCATTAAAATGTTAAAAGTGTCGAAAATGATTACAAATATATTATTAAAATCTCAAATGACGAATTGTAGATAAAAATGCCACATGTTATTCTTAAATATTACAATTTCCAATTTAGAAAAAAGAATTTTTGAAATATTTTTATTTAAAACTACCTAACAAAAAAACTATGTAACTTTCAAACGAATTATCATAAAAAAGCAAATCTTCGTGACGAAAATCACGCGATTCATTCAATTTTACCGTCATACAACTAAAGAAGTTTCTCTTCAAAAATTATCAAAATTACGTTAAATATAAAAAAATTTAAGTAAACTTAACCACCTTAGTAACTTGACTAATAAAACCTCCTTAGTGCTATTAATAATATAAACTTTTTTGCTGTAACCTTATGTCACAACAAAAAAGTTTGACATTTTTTTTTTTTTATTCGCTGGGAAATGCATTTACGCACCCCGCCCGTGAGACAGACGGGAGTGTGGGACTCGCCGGTAGTACCAGAATACCCACTAAAACCCAGCGGAGCCCTCGTCATTCGAGAATGGATGGACCAGAGGTTCGTTGTGGCATTCCACTCTGGCCCCTCCGAATGAAGCCGGCTCAAAAGTGCACTACAGGGGGAGGAGTTGGATAAACCTCCGTCTCCTGTTTCCTATTCCCCTCCGTCCGGGGTACTGTGCTTCAGCTGCATTCATCCTCTCTCTTTGCCGTGCCTCCTTTAGCGAAATGACAGTTTCGCAGAAGGTGGCAACAGCATTCCAGCCCCGCTCGTTGACAAGCATTGCATCTATAATACTTGCCAGCGAGAGGTCTGCACCGATCTGCGACGTCAGCAGATGACGCTGGGGTCCCCAAGCAGGACATTCGGCCACCGTGTGGTGCGCTGTGTCCACAGGATCACCACACTCGTGGCAGATGGCCGACGGCTCACAGCCAACGATTTGGTGCAGGTATTTTCCAATGCAGCCGTGACCGGTTAGCACCTGCACCAAACGGTAGGAAAGCACTCCGTGTCGTCTACCCAGCCATT
>JACTOM010000936.1:2251331-2339960 GCA_015832385.1 Elymnias hypermnestra
TCACATGTTCCATCTTTTGTAAATTTAGATCCCAAGTATACAAATTCTTTCACCTCTTCCACTTGTTCCCCATCTATCAAAATATTGCCATTCATCATAGATTCATCTCGTTCAAAAAGCATAACTTTCGTTTTGTTTACATTCATTTTCATTCCTTTCCCTTTCAAAGCTTCATTCATAATATTTACCATCTCCTGAAGCTCATGAGCGGATGACGCAAGTATTACTTGATCATCAGCGTAGAGTAAACATTTGATGAGTAATTCATTCATTCTTAACCCATACATGCTTTCGTTTAAATGGATAGATGTAACACACACGTAGATATATACTGCCCCTACCAGAAAATATATTTCGGAGTAATGCTATATTTTCATTGACTAGTGCAATGCCATCTTATACTGCATCATCATTACTTCAAAACAAACTAACAAAGCTCCGAAAAGTATTATTTTTTAGCTTTATTCGTATTCTTGTAAACGGAGTCACCAGTCTCTTATAAGGTACATTACTAATACGCAAAAGTCTCCCTCCCCCACTTTGCTACCACCGCCACACACATATAAATATTCCAATGCAGCAACCAACGTAAGCTCATTGCCATTTGATTACAGACAGTCATATATTCTGGCAACAAACCGAAACCTTACTGTTAGCTGTTGAGGAGTTCCATTGATCATCATATTTAACTACGAAAATCACTTGACCATACCGACGTTACAGTAGGTGATCCGGACTGCACATAAAAGACTCTGCCAAGTAACGTCAATTTGCTCCTAAGAATTGAAGAGTTCCGTAACTTTGTCATGGATTCCATGACCAATACCTAACCAAACTATCAGCAAACAAACCTTAAAGTAAAGTGTTTCTAATAAAAAGCGAATCATCGAAATCGGTTGGCGTGATCTTGAGTTGTTTGTCCATTTGTCGTGCACATGCTTAATGCAAATTTAAGACTTATACTGTTTTCTCATAGATGCCATCATCAGAGCTGGACTAAACAAAATCGGACTCTACGACAAGCACTACCTTTCATATAATAAAAGAATCATAGAGATCTTTTACCCAGTCGGAAAATATTAACAAAGCACATCTTCCTGACGCCAGTCATAAATTTACTCGGTACAAATTTTACCTTCATGCACCAAAAGAAGTTCCAGTTCCAAAACCCTTTCATGATATTGGCTCTTGTATCTTACTTGACACCTTATGTTGGATGCTATGGGACATGAGAGAATTGAGTAAAAAGACATTTGCAGTTATCGGAACCTTGCCCCGTTTACGCTCACATTCAACCCAAAATTATGTTTGCGCAGTCTCTACCTCTTTCCGTTCTTGATAATGCCAGCAATCCTATTCTGACCGCAGATCAATTGAACGACCTTGAGAGATTACAAAATCTCTATTCGATTCATATTTGGATTACGCAAACGTGATGATGTATTAGAATTTCGTGCGAAGCTTAAACGAACCTATACGTTTTCCTGTGTTGTTTAATCCTGGAACTCCAACCTGTCTCAAAGAACGTTTTCTAAAAAACCCTTAACTAAATTTTCCTAAGCGATAAGGCTGCCTTTTTGTACCCTATGATTAAGTTACTGTATATATTGCCATGTCTGACATATGCTTGCCAAACTTGGGCAAAAACTAAAACAAATATCTGTCAGAATGGAATAGACAGAAGTATATTGAGAATAAGGCGAATAGATAAAATAATCAGTTTGTACATAGTTAAAATGTCAATGGACGGGACACATGATGAGAGAAAAGAAGGAAAAATGGACGAAAATAATAACTGAATGGTACTCCAGTAAAGCGATGGGAAGAAGACCTGAAGAAAGTAGCAGGACCAAAATGGTTATGAAGGCATTAGAGGAGGCCAAGTAAGTCAGGCAAGTTTATAAAAGAAAAACTACATACCAATAGCAAGTAATGTCTTCAATTTCGGGTTGGCTTTCTTAAGTGCATTGATTCTGTCATATAATCCAGTCTTTCCATCTTTCGTTTCGTCGTTGGATTCGAAGGAGCTGAGCTTGCCCTTCTTCATCCATCCGAAGGCGAAGATCACGTGCGTGCAGAGATCAGGAGAGATGTCCTCTGGCAGGAATTTGCCTATCTTCGTACGGTATTGGGACCAGTTGGTGTAGTAACACACGATCTGAGGAGAAATAATAATATAGATATAAAATTTATAAGAGTTTTATTAAACGTACTAATATAAATGTTGAATATCGCATCTATTAAGGAAGATTAAGGCCAAATAACGTTACGCTATGATCAATAAGAACGGAGTTACAATGAGGAATGTTTCGAAAACGGGGGATGAGCTTTGACAGCTTCCATTGCGTGCACTACGTAAACGGTTAAAGTTACGTAACAATGGTGTATAACGGAATTATACCTCTTAAAAAGATCTACCAAAAACTTTAAGCTTTCATATGTCTATCTTTTACAGTTGACTCATTATAACCCTTTTTATGGTTAACAAATTTGATCTATTATGTGACATGTCAGGGCAGATTTTTGGAATATAATATGATCATTTCTTTTCGTTTTCAAGGCATACTAAAATAGATGTTCTCAGGTATGAATGCAATAGACTATAACCTTTATAAACATATATGCAGCGAACTCTAAGTCACTATATATAAACATACTCATTCCGAAGGCTAACAACTTCACTTTTATTACGTTCGAAAAGCTTTGTCGACATCCGCGTTAACTTCTGGGACATATTTATAAAAAAATCTCTAAAAAAATGTCCCTTTGCATTTATTTGTATGAGTATAAGATATATTTTTGATCGGCTATTTGTGTGTCAGATGGTAAAAGTAAGTTTGTGGCTGGCGTTCACAAGGTTTAATTCGAGCTGGTGTCGTTTCCTGACATACCCGGCTAAAGGGAAATTCTTTGGCCTTTCTAAATGCACGTAAATTCCGTTATATATTATAATTTATGCAGTTTCTTATAATAAACTACCTAACCTAACCTGTGGAATATAACAGAGACAAACCTAATGGAGGGAGAACATATTTGATGTTATGAAAAGGATTATAGTGAGTGAACCTTAAAAACCCAAAATTTTTAGAGGAACAGAGCCATAATACATGACGGTTGCGTATCTTAAGCCATTTACTCAGAACACGCAATGGAAAGTGTCAAAAGGAATAAATATTCCTAGTTATTGCAACATTTTTGGACGTCACTAAAATAACTACTCATTTCATAGTTCCTGAGTCCTGTATTTACTGAGAATTATTAGAGCATTGGACAAAACAAAATATTCCTCATAATATTGTTAGAGATTAAGGATTTTGAAAAGAAAACAAAACAATTGAAAAAATTCAAAGCAAACTTTTTGGCGTCTTCTAACAAACCTAACCTACTTATAAGCGGAACGCGTACTCGTTGCTTAACGAACGTTTGCCAGCCACATCTCACATATAGGCCCTTTAGGCATCAAAATTATTCCGGGATTCCGAATTAACAAACAACTAATAAGATTATGATATCCAGCAAAGTTTTTCCTTTAATTAGTTTTATATAATAATGACTATTATATAGAACAGTTGAATATATCCTCAAATATTATATAGCCCTGTGTGTATATAACGTGATATTTGTATTGTTTCACAAGCTAAGACATCCGTGCTATACTTCGATTGTATATATCGCATGTCACATTACAATCATCAGCGGAGTAAAGGTAAAGTTAAAGATATTTGACAAAGACACAATATTTTTTCATTGCGCCACTATTCTCCCAAAACAAAGTTTGTATAGTCTAATATGATAATATGAACAAAGTGTTATGTAAAGGCTTATAGAATCTTATACACGGACCAGCATCATGTCACAATCACATCCGTCGTCCTTGTTTCATATAAGGCCACTTGTAATGTATTGATTAAATTAAATTTATATCGCGGGAATTTGTTTTAGCATACAAGGGATATCCGTTGAATGACAAATAGTGTTATACAACTTTATACAAAGTGGCACTCGTACGTAATCACAGAGCCTGATTTTATTAATATTATTTTAGAAGTGAGAACTTGGATGTTGTCATGTACTTTAGATAACACGACAAAAACAAGCGTGCTTTAGCCCACACCACTGATTTAAAAAAAATGTTGAAGAATGAGAAAAAATTGCACAACAATCAAGAAATTACCGTTAATCATACAATAGGCCTGCACTAAGTCCAACACACACTTTCTCTCTTTTATGAATTATTAGCTTCAAACCATTGTACTACTTTATTGAGAGAGTTGTTTACGTTATCATTACTTGTTTGTACTCTATTAATCCTTAACAATAGCGAAGTATCATCGGAAAACAAAAATACATTATGATCGCCCTTAACAAAGTAAGAAAGGCCATTAATATAAATGAGGAACAGAATTGGCCCTAATATGGAACCCTCTGGCACTCCCAATTTCGTCACCCCGCAGAAGACTTTCCAGTAACACATACCTTTTTTGTTCTATTGATTAAACGAAACGTAATTCTCTTTCTATCTTCACTAACATATATCTCCCTATCAACTATCGTTCGCCTCGCCCTATCATATTTTCGTAAAGCTCTTGTCACACATTCACCAGCTTACTCATTAAGTTAGGCGCGCGTAAAGAATTACTATTTCAAAAAGACTTTTTTTATAGCCTTGGTAGACAAAGGAGCTGCCCTTGGACACCTGCAGAATCATAGGGACCACTGATGTGTTACCGATCTAATAAAAGGAGTTTAATTGTCTCTAAGTTATAACTTTGAGGAAACATCGTTGCTGGGAGTTCGTTCTATATTTAGTTTGTGCGCGGGAAGAAGGATCGACGTACGTGGATGAAATTTATTTTTTCTGCGAGTTGTCGGGTCATAGAGACGATGGTATGTAATTAAAGACCTTGTCGGAACATTTCTTGTGATAGAACTCAGATAGAGACCAAACGTTTCTATGGTATTCTAGCGTTATCGTACATATATACATATCATCATTCCCATATGGGTAGGCAGAACCCACGTGCTTCCACTTGCCACGATCCTTGCATATCTCCTTCGCTTCTTCCATTCTCATTAAAGCTGTCATAAAAGTTCGTCGATTTAGAGTACTCTTGACCTGGCCCTTAATTAAAAAGTTCTGGATTTTGCCCAGCAACGTTCGCCTTGGTCTTCCCCTTCAAACTTTTCCATTCGCTCTTGACTCATAAAGACTTTTTGTTAGTCTTCTTTCATTCATTCTCTCTTCGTGCCCAAACCATCTGAGCTTACCGTTTTCAATTTTCTTCACTGCATCTTTTTGTACACTACAACCTTCTCTTGTCACTTCAATTTCTTCGATTCCAACTTAAATGGTAACTGGGAGTTGTCGGCAATTTGGATTGCTCGTCTCTGTATTCGGTCATATGGAAAGAATTGGTATTTGGGTGCTCTAGGCCACAGAGCAGCAGTACTCAATGAGTTCGAATTTGTTCGGGAACAAAGTATCGCTTGGTCCTATTGAGCATTCCAAGTTTTTTTGCTTCCAGTTTGGCTTTGCCTTCCAAGCGAGCATGGAACTGGACTTCACTGGAAACGGCGATGCTTAGGATCCCTATGTGTTTTGAGGTTGTAAGGAAAATGTTCTATTCAATTTCCACATAAAAAGTGGGCTAGTGCTATCGAAGACAATGGCCCTTTGTCCATATCTATTCTTACATGGGCTCTAGGAGAGCTGACCCTAATTGATATGAGACGACAGCAAGGACTGGATGGAGGATGAAGTAACTTACCTTGTATCCATCTTTGTCTTTATGTTCGTCTGTGCCAACAGAGTTGTCGATTGCAGCTGATGACTTCCTACTCGCGACACTTGGCCGTCCACGTATCTTTGGCCTGTTCACGCTAGCAGCTATCATCTGATCCGTAGACTTTGATACACTGGTTGACACTGACGTGGTAACCTTGCTGGGCTTCCGTAGTCTTCTGCGGACACCTGTAAAATCATTTATATGAGTCCAATCCAATTAAAAAAAATCCTTATTTGAGGAGGATTTTTGAGTTGAAATATCGCAATATCTATATTTATTCCAAAATATAGTTAAGATTTAGAGGCAAGTCAAGGGGATTGTTTCCATAGATAAGGGCTCCTCCAACTATTTGATCCTTTAAGAAATGTTGGGTAAGTTGGGCATAAAAGTCTGAAATTAGTAAATTGACTTCACTACTTTATTATTGTCTTATTACCTTCTCGGTATCTTTCAAAAGTTCTTTTTTAACTAGTAATAACTTCATTACAACTTTAGTTGAGTTCAAAAATATAAAAAAAGAGATCATTCTACAAGTTTATTCAATAGCCAAATCACACCTTTTTAAATTTTTTTACAAAATATGCTTCATGTCACTAAAAGGTGATCTATAGACTAATATTCACTAGATTTACTAAGCGTTTGGTTCTTGCTAGAACCTTTCTAGTATAAATAGTGGAATTTGGTTGAAAAATAGTTCAGAGCCTGGATTAACATATAGAACAGCTTATATCTTGAAAAATAACCTCAAATATCGACTGTTATAATCATAAGATATATAGATGGTGCTACAGAAACAGTTGTTACTCTCTGAATTCAATTCAAGTTAGTTAGAAATATCACGTACTTTTAGGATTAAAAGAGACTCATAAATTTCACTGTAAAAGGTTTAAAATATTGCAATTTTAAATATTCCTCACGTAATTTACGTGAAATATACACTTTTAAACTTCTCGCAGTAAATCTGTATTAGCATGCATACAGATCTAAAATTTAGCACATAAAACCGACTTATGTAGCTTTCAAATATAACTTAAAATCACGTGCAATGTAATGTTAACTTTAAGCTTTGTTATCAAAGTTCACTTTATAATATCCATGTATAATATCAGATATGCGAAACGTTGTTCCCATGAGCTTTTGAATCCAAAATAAAGAAAATTTATCGCTCGGAAAGGATTGGAAAACAGTAACCTCTATCCTACTGTGGAAATATTTTTTAAAAAGTCTCTTTCACCAATATTTTTATACCCACGTGACCTCGAAAATCTGAATACATCGAATGCCCCTACCTATAATGAGTCGATTTGCATTATAGACAATTTTGATGATTATATCATGCCATCTAACAATCTAAGTCATCGTTTACTTAAAAATCTTTACTACTATTAAAATAATGATGCTTAAAAAACCATCTGATTAGTTCAAAATGTAATTGCCTTAACTCTTGAAACTAGTCTTTATACGACTGCATCTATTTGCCTATAACTCAAAAACAAGCGATTAGATTTTTATAAACCTTTCATTAATAGATAGAGTGATTCTTGTGTAAGATTTAAATATATTACTTATCAAGGTTTTGTATAAATTAATTGAAATATCACGACAATAGTTCGAATGTTGGAAAATTCACACAGTCTGGGAGCTTTCATCAAAAACACTGCCTAATAGTTTAGAGATATAACAAAACAATGTTTGATGAAATAAAACCTGTTTTATAGATCTACAAAAAAGTCTATAATGGTATATATCTATCTTTTATGGATAGCTCATTATAACCATTTATAATGTAAGAAAAGGTAAACGTACAATAAGGTAATTGGAATGTTTTTCAAACGAAAGTAGTATTTTCATTATTAACTACACTTCTAATAAATGCATATATTAATTATCTTAAATAATATCATCACCTACTATTAGATGATATTACTATCAAGTGATAAGCTATCAGAAAAATCTCGTTGTAAAAACCTTAAAATGTGACATCTATATATGAAAAGTAAGGACGTGCTTCCAAACCTTTTTGATGTAACTATTTTGTGAATGCTAACCCCTAAACCCTTACTTAATTAAAACTTCACCCGCAGGGGCTCATAAATAATATTAATTTCACGTTATACAAACATTTCCCATGAATTCCAAGAATATTTGACCCTTAAAACTCACTTTGATCAATTTTAAATTTTGATATAAAAACCCTGAGTAAATATTTGTTTAATTTTTTTTCGCATCAAGATTTATTTATTAACTTTATCTTCATATATAAATATCTGTCCAAATACAATATAAATACTTGTCGTATGTAATAACAGCTGATCCTCGCAAATTTTGCATATCAAAAAGAAGATAGAGAAGGAACTAATTTGCCTAGCATAAAAAAAGCTATAGTGAGTCAATTTTAAAAGACAGACATATGGTGTGATAAACTTTATTTTAGAAGATTTTAAGAGGAACATTTCTGTCATACATGATTTTTACGAAACCTTAACCGTTTACGTAGCACACGCGATAGAAGCTCACAAAAGGAATAAAAGCCGATACAACATTCTTCATTTGTGCACCGCTCGTATTAGTCTTATCGTTACGATATTTTAGCCTATGGTCTTCTTCAATAGATGGTCTATCCAACACTGAAGAAATTATTGAAGTCATACCAGTAGTTATTGATATTAAGGCATTCAAGAAACACTTCATCTTTGATATGGATGTGATGGTGCCAATCATTTCGCTAGCAAAGGATCTGGACCCTATTCATCAAGGTAAATCTAGGAAATTGTATTTTTTACTTTGCCTTAGTCTGAACTGTTCAGAGGCTTCAGTCGTAGATAGTTACAAATCTACCAGCAAAGATGTATCATCAAAAATATGCGTTCGTTACGATGCTGGGTAAAAACCTTTAACCAGATTATAATGTTTCCAGTTTAGACTGTATCATCACTTTCAATCACAGTCACATCACCGGTCATAAAAGAGATTAAATTAGCTGGTACTCGTATCAAAATGTCATTAATACGAGTAAGCTTAATAGTTTGACGTTATCATTAATCTCTCCTTCATTAACAAATCTACCACTGGTTCAGATAGATGCTTCTACAGAATATAATAAAGCAAAAAGCTCAGTATTTACTCTTTTAATCAAGTTCAAACGATTTTCTTCTTTGTCGCTTCACTCTTGTCAGAGCGGTCATGGTTATCACATTCCCGATGCAGATAGTAATAGCTTCACGACGCATTCGTGCACGGGAACACCTACCACAGCCTTTATTTGGTCTGTCCATCTCATCGGGGATCTCCCTCGTAGTCTTGTGCCTTCTACCTTCCCTTGAACAACAAGACGTTCTATGGAGTCATTTCCACGCCGACTAACATGCCCAAAAAATATTAAGATCCGACTGCGCACTTGGATAGGCGCTCTTTAATGCCAAGCACATCCAGGATGGAGCCGTTTGTTCGAAACTCAGTCAAAGAGATTCCGAGCATCTTCCTCCACAACCACATCTCCAGAGCGTCTTGTGGCTTTGGATTTTTCGCAGGGTCCATGTTTCAGCGGCGTAGAGGAATATGGGAAACACCAGCGATTTGACGAGCCGAACCTTGGTGGCTTTTGTGATGTTTCGGTTCCTCCATATTTTCTTCGGCTTGTCCATTGCACTTCTACTTATAGCCATGCGTCTCTTGACTTCATCTAGGCAGCCTCAAACGTTTATCTTTTAAATAATCATCATCATTGTATGCTTTGTGTATACGCATGTTGATATATTTATTTAAATTATGCAGAGGCTAATTCAATTTACATCTTGTTTAATATAAGTATGATTAAATTGAAAATGATTTTTGAATATTCTTCAATAACTCCCACTATTATTGGAAATATCTCTAAGCTTATACTCTCTTGAACATATTTCTTAAAATTATGCCAAGGCTCCTTAAATTTACATTGTGGTATCTTGTTTAAAATATGGATGCCATTATTGGAGACGTATCCGTTTATTCAATTCACTTTGCATAACGCATGTCTTCTTCAAATTTAAAAAAGTTATAAATATACTTTTTTTATTCATCAACAAAAGTTCCATTACTTTATTTTAATTTGAAGTTGATTTATTTGCAAGAAAATACATAGTATCATCTATTGAAAGCTCACGTTAAAGGTTTAAAAGTTTCTTTCCACTTTGCTTTGGTTTGTCTAAATTAACTTGTGTTTCTTAATACAATAAAGCACAATAAAGTCTTTTTTTCTGAATTTTAAAATATGAATATATTAAAACAATTTCCTGTGCAAAAAAACATACAGCAGCATCTCCTGAAAGCTCACGTTGAGAGTTTAAAGGTTTATTTAAATCAAGTGTTACTTGTATAATATAGTTTTTTTTTATATTTTCAAATATAAATTCAATTAATCCATTGAAAGTTCACGTTAAAGGTTTTTGTTTAAATATTTAGAAGTTCGTGCTTTGATTTGCCCAAAAATACCTGTGTTTCCTATATTACTTATGAGTGTTTTTATATTCTATTCGAACAATACAGAAGGCTTAGACTCGTATATGGAGATATGGTTGTATTTATTCTACATCAAAAGACATATTCCAGTATTTGCTTCAAAGCAAAAGCATCCATTGTTAACACTACCTTTGAATCCTTGTGCAAAGCGATTACGTGTTCAAACACGACAAAAGATTTCTATTTGTTGTTGTTAGTTCGTTTGAAAAGAGGCAGACACTTTTCGATAAACTTCTTTAAGTATTTAACAAATTTTTAGGTAAACAGGCTTTTACAGCACTTTTAAAAGGACCTATATATTCATTTTTCATATTATTTCCAATATACCATTAATGATATTACATTGCGATTTAAAAATCTAATTACCTTCGCACTTTAAATTATTAACTAAAAGCTTAATTTTGAAAGCTATTAATAGTTGTAGCTTTTTTTTAAATTTCTTTTTTTGAAGAACTATGTTATATAGTCATAACGAAAAGGTTTGTGGTTTAATAACGTATTAAAAATGTATTCAGCGGTACATTAAATGATGAAATTATGCTGTATTTTGTATATATCCTGTTACTGGGTCGAAATGCTAATAGTAGTACGGTATAATAGTACTAATGTAACTAATAGTGTCTAAAAATGACAATTATAGAGGGTCAATTCTTACGTCGTAGTAGAATGTTTATAAAGGCATTTTAGTGATTAGTTATAGTGGTAAATAAATGTAACTTACTGGTGGAATCTGAGGAGGGGGTGATGACAGCGACGATCAGCAGAACGGTGATCGTCCACCGCAACAATCTTGGTGGCCACTGCAACAATACAAACATATATATAATATTATAGAAAGTCTTACTCCACATCTATCTATATCTCTGTTTCTTTAAAAAAAACTCAAAAACTACCGTACCGATTTTCATACAGTGTTATACAAATAGATAGAGTGATTCATGAGGAAGGTTTATATATATAATTTGTCAAGGTTTGATGTAAGTTGGTCGAAATATAACGATAATTGTTGGAAGTGTCGTGAAAAATTAAGCCATCTGGGAGCTTTCATCGATAACGCTGCCTGTTGTAAAAAAATGTATATGTTCCTGTTTTATAGATCTATAAAAAGTTTGTTTATATCTTCTATACAAAGGTTATAATATATGTCGGAGTGCAATAGTCTGTGGAACTCTGGCGCCATCTGTCTGTCGGAATAGGGCAGAGTCAATTAGTGGCGGTCCAGCGCGTCTCTCGGCATTTATCGAGTAGCGCGCGACCGGAGCGGTCGTCTGTTGGAACTGTGGCGTTCCTAGCTAATATTGTTGATGAGTTTGTTTAAGTTGATATCGGGAACATTGAGTGATTGAACGTTATAATCCGAGTTAATTAATAAAGATTTGATTGCACCAACATTACCCACGAATGCCCACAGAATAAGAAATAAAATAATGGATCCAATTAATAACGATGTCGGCGAAGAACCCTGCGCCCCTATGCTTTGTGCTCTCCCTCTCTCTCGCTTATTCTCCGACATATAAATCTCCGAAATACCATTCACGAAATCTCCGAATTTAATGATCCGATTTCATTAAAATTTTACATATTTATTCCCATTTTTCCACGAGATCAAGAACTACGTGAGTAACACCGTGGACATTATCTAGTATTCTAGTACAGTTTAAACTTCTTTGACTTTCTAACATATCAAGTACACATATATGTTTATTTAAAAGTTCCTTCCTATATTGGGTAATACATAAGGTTAAATAGAGGTCACGAATATGCTAATGCAGATTGTTGGTACGCGATAACAAGTACATGTATGAACGTAAAGTCAAACGTGTAATAAATCAAAATTAATTGATAAAGCCTCTTTTGAATTGTATATTTGTATATTTCGAAATTACAACTGGATTTTAAGCGTGATTTCACTTACTTGGACTATCTTTAAATGTATAAAGAACTCCGACTATTGAAAGGATTTTTTTAATAGATATACTTTATTGCATGGTTCTTGAAGTGAAAACCTCTTTAGCATCGTTGTGATTTTTAAGTAGATGAAACGAAAAAAAAAACGATGAAATGAAATAGCGATGAAACGAAAAAGCGATGAAATGAAAAAAATATGAAACGAAATAGCGACGAAACAAGAAAGCGATGAAATGCAAAACTATGAAATAAAAAGTGTTGAAACGAAAAAGCGATGAAATGAAAAAAATATGAAACGAAATAGCGATGAAACGAGAAAGCGATGAAATGCAAAACTATGAAATAAAAAAGTGTTGAAACAAAAAAGCGATGAAATGAAAAAATTATGAAACTAAATATCGATGAAACGAAAAAGCGATGACACTAGAAAGCGATGAAATGCAAAACTATGAAATAAAAGTGTTGAAACGAAAAAGCGATGAAATGAAAATCGATGCAACGAGAAAGTGATGAAATAAAAAAGTTGTAAAATAAAAAAGCAATGAAACCAAAAAGTCATGAAACGAAAACGCGATCAAACGAAAAAACGAAGAAACTTCAGTAAAAAGAGACATAAATTCATAAGATTTAACGTGGGATGATAGCCATCCGGGGTATTTTCAACATTTTTGAGGAGTACGGGCCTCGAGGCTTAGCCTCATTGCCCGGTAATCTATTATGCCCCCACTAAAACGGGCTGGTTCCCGCCAACCTAGTTAGCAGGTCCATCCAGGTCACCCCATATCATCGAGTCCGGGTGTTGCCACTACCACTGTGTCCTCCTCGCCGTCATCGCCTACGTCCGAAGGTGGCGGCAGCAGGAGCTCACGAGGCAGGGACGCCCAGTATTTGCCGTTCGTTGATTTTGGCTGGCAAAGCCGTGGAGCCGTGGATGTCACGATGTATGACGTCATGTCTGACGTACCTAGCACCTCCTACTATTAGACGTAGGCACTTATTCTGCTGGTTCTGCAGCCTTTGCTTCTGGTAACCTGAGCAGAAAGAGTACCAGGCAGGAGCCGTAGACCTTCAATTTGGCTTTTACTGGAAGACTTGAAGTGGGATGATAAGTGATGATACATCATAAGATAGTATCGCACTAACACGGTAAGTGGTAAGTAATCTCACCTATTTGTAAATATTAATACAGTCTGAAGTGGTAAATTGTTTTATTTGGATATATTCTGAAGTGCATTTAGCACTAGCCTGTTAGCAATAAATAATGTAGTTTTAAGCACACACCAAGTAAGATGTTATGTTATTCAGTAAAATTGATGTTTTAAATCACCATTTTAATTAGACTGATATAATAAGCGAAGCAGGTTGTAAATTAAGCGAGATCAGTTTCAGATACCGTTTTCATAAATTATTCATGGCAACGGTGTTATTGGATGTGCGAGCAACACCACCCGATATTAATAATGCTTTATTTACAAGGACGCACTTATATTCGAAACAGTTTCCTAAATTAATCAATAAGAACTTGTGTTATTAAGTATGTAGCCCTACAATATATCGAGTTATATACAAGAACTTTCATGAATAAGTTTTTGTGTTTTCTGGGGCCTAGATATGATATAAATAAAACAATAAATTTAAAAAAGAATGAGTGTAATATACAATATTCAAAATTGACTAAAAAACATGGACTACGAGATGATTAAAGATACTATGGAAAAAATTAAAAGCATATTACATAATAATATACACAAGGACATTCAGGCTCGCACGCACGCACGCACGCACGCACGCACGCACGCACGCAAGCACGCACGCACGCACGCACGCACGTCCACGCGCACGTACGCACACTAACTAAATATGAATATTTCATGTAGATGTACGTATCTTATGAATGTAACTGGATAAGAAATGATACTGTATTATACGAGTATAAAACAGATTATTAAATATCACAATCGTTGCAAATGTGGTGAGTGGGTAAATCAACTCGGTCACCATGGTCTGTCTTGTCTTTGTAGTGCTGGTCGCCTTCCGAGACACGCCGGCGTCAACGACATCATCAGAAGGACCCTTGTCACCATTAACGTGCCGGCTATTCTCGAGCCGAATGGAATTGCACGTGATGATGGTAAGAGACCTGATGGTATGTCGTTGATGCCTTGGAAAAAAGGAAGGTCGTTGGTGTGGGATGCTACATGTGTTGATACGCTTGCACCATCTCACATTGACGCTACCTCCAAATCAGCGGGAGCGGCGGCGTCATTAGCTGAAAACGCCAAGAGGCGCAAATATGAGAGCCTTGCTTTAGAATACATATTTGTGCCTTTTGGCGTGGAGACATTGGGACCGTGGGGTCCTGAGGCTAAAAGCTTTTTGAAAGAAATCTCATCTCACTTAGTTGATGTCACCCGTGACCCTAAGGCCGGGTGGTACTTCGGACAGCGTATAAGTATCGCTGTCCAAAGAGGTAACGCTGCCAACCTTATGGACACCCATCCATTTGCTTCTGATGACGCATTTTAGTTACTTTTATTTTGTCTATATTAATGTTAAGGTTCGATATAATGTTATCATGGTTAATTGTATTAAATAATAAATTGAATTTTAAATATCACATATTGCTTTGTAATATTAAAAGATAAAAATGGTTGCCGTCGGTTATCCTTTGGAGATAAATATATACTATTATAGACTTATTTACAGATATTTTAGAGATATACAATTCTGTAGAACATTAAATTAATCTATCTCGTAAGGTTTAGCCAGCATTTGCGATTATAATTCACAAAAATGTCATTGTGACATCACACTACAAATATTGACAATTTTTGGCTTTTTTGTTCTATAATATGTATGTGTTATACATATAAACCTTCCTCTTGAATCGTTCTATCTATTGCTGAAACCTGCATTAAAATATGCTTGCTAATTTAAAAGATCTAAAGCGTATAAACAGCGGAAGCGACTTCATTTTATACAGACAGTAATCAACATCTCAATGAGCTTTGATTTTAAAGTAATTTACCCACTAATTTCAAAGTAATTAAGGTAAAGTAACTAGCAAACCAAAACTCGTGAAAGTTCTAGTATCATTGAACTTCTTTTCATGTATACATGTTAACGGAAATAGAAAAACGGTGAAAAGGTAAGCGGAAAAAGTTTTCCGCGAAGTTGAGGTAGTGTTGGTGTAACATTTTTTCTCCTTTTTGAAGATCTGCTTTAGTTTTGTAGTTGAAAGTTGGTTTTTACTTCTGAATGGGTAACTTTGTTGCTGAATAAATACGGATTTTGAATAAAAGGAGACTATTTTAAATAAACAACATATCGACGATGGATTAAAACCATATAGTAACCCGTAGTTCAGTTATTACTTTTGGAAACAATATTTATATTCTCTTGCTTAACAGATTGAGTTTTGGTAACATCAATCTAAAGTTTTCTTATAATATTTTACCAGATACTATTTATTTACTTTCCAGCATCAATAAAGACTATAATTTAGGAATTAATTCTGCGAGAAAAGTTTCATTGTCCTTAAGCGTTATAAAACAAAAGTCCTTTGTCGCGTCCATGTATTTTTCTCTAAAACTTACAAACTACTGGACTGATTTTCATGCGATTTTCACCAGTAGATAAACGAATTCAAGAGGAAGATTTGGACATATAATTTGTAAAGGTTTTATACCTAGATTTGGATGTAGGAAGTGTCGAAATAAGTCAAGCCGCTGGAGAGCTTTTATTGAAAATACTGCCTAATTTCTTAGAGATATAACAAAACAATGTATGATGATGTAATTCCTTTTCTCAAAAAAAAGTCTAAAATAGTATACATCTATCTTTAAAGTATAACTAAATATATCTTCTAATGTGTCAATTACACGTACGAGTATAATAAGATAATTCTAAAGCGATACAGTCGGATACATTATTAATTTTCATCAACTTAAATACGTCAGTTAACTTAAGTATTTTAAGCACTATTTCATAATATCATTTTTGTAAATAAACAGCATATACATAGGTGCATTACATCTATATAACAAAAGTAAAGTAAGTAGCAGCCTTTTAACGTCCCAGTGCTGGGCACAGGCCTCCTCACTCCGAGGATAGAGGGTTTTTTGCGCATAAACCCACCACGCTGCTCCACTGCGGACTGCCAAGCATAGTACTCAAGTGCACTCTCTATTCCTTCACTCTCATAGTCCGATGTGACGGAAATGTTGAGATCAGGCACAGGACCGACGGCTTAACGTGCTCTAGCTTTGGGCAAATATTGAAAAAATCTTAATAGGAAACTCAATATTCATTTTTTGAACTGGCCCTACCCGGGACTTGAACCCAAGACCTCATGTCTGTAGTCGAACATGCTAACCACTAGACCAATGAGGCAATATCATCTTATTTTGTAGAAAACTATTCACCTAAAACACATTATTAATCTATAATATAAGAATGAATCTCAAAATGTGTTGGTAAGCGCATAATTCAACAACGCCTAGGTCAATTGTGCCAGTTCTTTTTTTATATGTTCGTTGAAGTCCAAGGATGGTTTATACGGAGAGAAAAATTCGAATAATTGCAAGGGAAGCCCCCCTAAAAACAGCCCTTTTCTGTTTCCCATACAAACATTTTCGATCTTAAATGTAGAGTCAATTTGACCTTTATTGCTGTTCAATAAAGTTCATATTAAATTACAAGTACTCACTGTTGTCTAAGCAATGTAGGTGTTTTCCTAATGTCACTGATTAAATTTGCACTTTATTGCCGCTGCACAAAGTTCAAAATCAATTGAATAGTTACAAAATGTAAGAGCTATAGATCATTAGTACTGCTGTAATTTCATTTCAAAAATCATTCGTAAATCTGAAATGCCGGGTTTGCTAGTATAGCATATATTTAAAATGTGTCACTATATAAGTTTTCATAGGAAGATAGGCATGGATTTTCCTAAATCGACCATAAAATTAAGTCAAAAGGGCTACAAAATTCCAGCGAAACTGCTATGACGCTTTCAAATTAGGCTTCTAGCTATCCTAAGCTAATGCCCACATACTTAATCGACCAGCAATTTATCTCTAAACCTCTCTGTAATCTGGACTTTTATGTACCGTCAGAAAATTAATATTTAGGAAACTGTACCTTTTAAATTCTAGTATAATATAGTTTAGACTGCTTTTCCTCTGGGAAATGTCTTTACACACTCCGACAAAACTTAACCGTGAATGTGGGACTCGCTGGGAATAAGCCAGAATGCCCACTAAAACCCAGTGATACTTTAGTGCAGCACCAGAGGCTCGGTAGACGCAATCTACCCTGGTACTCGGGAAGACTCAGATTGGGAAACAAGAGAAGGAGGCAGGAGATACGCAAATGTACGCATCCTAAACTCCTGTGCTTTAAAAGAGGAGCTCTGTACCGTCATCCCTTTGCCTCTCACAGTGTTGGGGAGGAATTCAAGATCAGACGAAGCCCCCCGGGTTCAGTGGACTGTATACAGTCGTCAATTGTTCAGGCTTGAGTCTTCGAGTTTCAATGTTCGTGGTTCGGTTCTGGTTTTTGATGTTCACAAGTCGCGCTTGGCAGGGGTTCTACTCCGCTCGGAAGTCTAAGGCGAAATGGGTCATGCAACTCTGGGAGCGGCCTTTTATATGACTCTCCTGCTCGACATGTATATACGGCGTCACGAGTAGGGGAGAGGGCGATCGCGGGTGCTGAGGTAGAACAGGGAGGGGGGGGTCCCCGGCAGTTGACCAATCAGAATTAGTCGCCGAATTAGACGACGCGCTAGGCTCGGTGCTCCTGTCCGCAACAACCAGATTAGCAGAAGGAAGCCATTGTCCTCCATGTATAGTTTAGACCTGGCGGCTTACTGTTTAGACCTGCCGGCTTACTCTTGAAAGCCATTCCTTGAAATTGGCGATTCCATTACAATGTTTCGTACACTTGAAATGATAACCAACGCCAAATGGTTTCAATTTAACTCGGTTATTAGGTGAACTAAAGATGGCAAGGTTATTAATATAAACTAGCTGACCCGGAATCATCCAACCGCCTCAGAATCAGAATAATTACAGAATGTATCAGATTTAGTAAAAAATGTGATTTTTTTTCTTCAATTTGATTTCTAAACAACAGGACCAACATTAAATGTTTGACGGGTTGAAACAGTTTCTAGGACAGTGAAATTCCAAGCCTATTTTTCATATTTACTCACCTTTTAAACCTTCCCTGGACTTGAAAATCAAAATTAGCCAAATCAGTCCAACCGATCTTGAGTTTTAGCGAGACCATATTATAATGCTTTACGATCAGCTGATACAAGCCATGGTAAATAGGTAAGTAGCAGCCCATTGACGTCCCACTGCTGGGGCCAGGCCTTCTCACTCAAAGGAGAAAGGGTTTTTAGAGCACCACGCTGCTCAACTGCAGGTTGGAAGGCGTACTATAGGATACAATGGTAATAGTTTAACTTTAAAGTATTTTGATTCCCTTGCTGACGGTACGTCATTAACTTTTATGATGAACTAGTAAACGATTAGGGATCACTGTGGAGTGCTGGCCCATTTTGATGCAAATTTTAGTGTAATTTTACAGTATAACGCAGTAAAGGGTTTCTCATGTTAAACTGTTTAACGTCATCACGCAAGTAATCCGAAGGGAGTTCACTTAAAAGCTTTTATAGCGTAATGTAATACATTTGTGGATGACCTAAATAGTTTATGTGTATAAAATATTACAGAATATTTGTCTTACTAGCTGTTCCCCATTAAATCACCCTCGTAATTCCTGATTCCTTGGTAATATGACAAGGTATGTACTTATTCTCCATCCACGTAAAGTCACTTTGCTAAAGTTCAAGTTTCGCATGTAATTTTAAAGATCTGGTGATAACTGAGTGAGTGAATTCGTGAATCTAAAGGCCTGAGTCCAGTACATACGGTTACATTGCCTAAGCAAGACCTGAGTTTAGTAATAGGTTTACCTTGTCTAACCAAGGCCTGGGTTAAGTAAAATACTAAGGGCTGAGTTCAGTAAATCCATTTACATTGTCTATTCAAGGCCTGAGTCTAGTAAATACGTTAACCTTATCTGACCAAGTCCTAAGTCCACTAAATACCTTTACCACGTCTAACCAAGACCTCGGACCAGTGAAATACCTTTACCTTGTTTAACCAAGGGCTGAGTTTTTACCTTGTCTAATCAAGGCCCAAGTCTAGTGAATACGTTTACCTTCTCTAGCAAAGGGCTTAATCGAGTAAATACGGTCACCTTGTCTAACCAAGGCCTGGTTCCAATAAATACGTTTACCTTATCAAACCAAGACCTAAGTCCATTAAATACCTTTACCACGTTTAACCTCGACCTCGGACCAGTTAAATATCTTTACCTTGTTTAATCAAGGGCTGAATTTTTACCTTGTCCAATCAAGGCCCAAGTCTAGTGAATAAGTTTACCTTCTCTAGCAAAGGGCTTAATCGAGTAAATACGGTCACCTTGTCTAACCAAGGCCTGGTTCCAATAAATACGTTTACCTTATCAAACCAAGACCTAAGTCCATTAAATACCTTTACCACGTCTAACCAAGACCTCGGACCAGTGAAATACCTTTACCTTATCTAACCAAGACCTAAGTCCATTAAATACCTTTACTACGCTTAACCTAGACCTCGGACCAGTTAAATATCATTACCTTGTTTAACCAAGGGCTGAGTTTACCTTGTCTAATCAAGGCCCAAGTCTAGTGAATACGTTTACCTTCTCTAGCAAAGGGCTTAATCCAGTAAATACGTTTACCTTATTTGACCAAGGTCTAAGTCTATTAAATACCTTTACCACAGACCAAGGACTGTGTCCAGTAAAATACCTTTACCTTGTTTAACCAAGGGCAGACTCCAGTAAATACACTTACATTGTCTAATCAAGGCCTGAGTCCGATAAATACTTTTACATTGTCTAGCAAAAGATCGAGCCTATAATACATTCTAACCTAAAGGATCTGTTTTATACAGTGTCTTCACTTACCTCCAGGTGTGTCATATAAAACTGGCAATTGCGAATAAATTCGCAACTTTAAAACGAATATCTGCTGACCTGTTTCAAGAATAGCAGAGGAATAAGGACAAGCCCGAGGCGGTTTTAATTTTAAAATCACTACCACAATGGGGAGACGGGACAAAAAAAAGTAATTAAAACGAATGCAAAGGTTCGTGAATAATTTTCTCCTAAGATTAAAAAAAATTCTCAAGCCTTTTCATGGCTTGGCTTAATGAAACACTACTGACTTTCGCTAACAGAACGATTGGGATATATCTCTTTTGAAGGAGTTTCAAAGGGTTTCTAGAGAATGCGTTTTTGGATAGAATCCGAAGAGAATGCATTTTTTATGAAAAGGATTTCAAAGTCCTTATGAATTTGTATGATGATATTTTTCACTTAAAATAGCTTTTGGGCATTAAAAATTTGACTGGTTTATAAATTGTCTAATACAACACTGTTTCATCAATAATATTCCTGATAGTCTTCAGCTAATTTTGACAGCATTCCTAGGTTTAATAATTCCATATTTTAAAAAAGGTTTTGTAATTATATCATACAATTTCATAGCTCACTAATGTCTTTTTTTGATGAAATACTATTGCTAACAAAACGACTGAGATTCATCTCTTTTGAAGGGGTTTCAAGGGGTTCCTAATAAATGCGTTTTTCATATAATCCGAAAAAAATATTCTACGTATATGTAAATTGTATATTATTAAATGCTATTTCTTCACTAAAATTACAAAAAAAAAAAAAAACAATGATAACGTATAATAATTACTTTTAAACACATAGATTAACTAGATAAAAGCTTAAAAATAAAACTAGAATAATATAAAAATTATCAAAAGTTAAAGCTTTAGTTAAAGAACTTAGTTAGATTTTTTGAAACAAAAAATTGAAATGAATAAAAAATTATTTTATTAAGTATGTGTGTGTGTGTCTGTGTTTCTGTCCGATTTATTTGCAATTGTGCTCGAGTAATTATGTCAGGCTTTTTTAAGGTTTAATAAATGTTTATTTTAGATAAGGTTATGTAATTATATGTTATTATTTCATAGCTTTTAATAATTAAACGTACTCACTTGAGTGACACTAACAAAAGAATTGGGACATATTTCTTTTGAAGGGGTTTGAAAGGGTTCCAAGAGGAAGAGAGGGAATTTGAAGATAATTTAAAATGCAGCTTTGAGCTCATTATTGAATATGTAATACAATGTTTTCGTAAAAAGTCGCTCAATTAAATCCTAATATTTTAAGCATAATTTAATTAAACTTTTACATTGTAGTAATATATAATCATGGTTAGAGTAAGACACTTTTTATATAACCTTAGTTTTCTATTGCAAAGGCACTTTTTATATACAAATACTTTGCAATAAATTAACGCACATAATGTATTATGGTTATATATACATATCATTAAGAAATTCTAAGCAGTGAATATCGCATGTTACGTATATATTTTTGGGGTCATTGTCACCGTGTGTTTACCTGCTTCATTAAGTACGAGGTTTTTATATCTGCAGAGGTCAAAAATGATAATATATACGAAAATATTGTTACTGGTTTTCTATTATACTAACTTTACAGCTCAACTACGTCTGCGTATGTTTGAATGTATCACTTAAAGTAAGGAGCCATCTATTTGATGCTTATAAAGTTGATAGTACCTAACATGCTGTAACGGTTTTTGGAATGGGAACAATTTGCGATGCCAGAATGCCCCTCAAACTGAAGGAGAAAATTTATGAGACGATTGTAAGACCTGTCATCCTGTATAGATCAGAGTGCTGGGCCAGCAAACAGGAGAATGAAAGGAAATAACATGCAGCGGAGATGCGAATGTTGAGATGGGTGTGTGGCGTGAAACAATTAGATAAGATTAGGAATGAGTATATTACAGCAAGTGTGAAAGAAGCACCAGTGACCGAGAAGCAAGCCATGCATGCAAGAGGGCCTTAAATATGATGGTAAGGGGCAGAACCGAGAGAGGGCGACCAAAAAAAATGCGGATGAACTGTGTGAAGGAGGATATGTGTGTAAGGGGTGTGAATCTAGAAATGACAGCGGATAGAGTGAAGTGGCGAAAGGAAACATGCTGTGCCGACCCCACCTAGTGGCATAAGGGCAAGTAAATGATAATAAGTTGGTTGATAGTAGAACTTAACTTACTTAACGATCTCTCTTTAGTTATAACATAAAAGTCATATGTCTTAGATGGAAATAAATTCAGCACAATCGTTTGAGTTTCGGTGTTCAACGCTATGACAGGGAACTTTACTTTTTATATTATACTAGCTGTTCCAGATCACGAGGGAATTTGTTAGGTATCTTAAGGAGGTGGGAAAGCGACAGTGGAGGCGTTGTACCCTCATTTGGAGAATTGGCTATCGCGGAAACAGATTAATGCAGATGCTCACTAGACACGGCTGTTTCGGGAAGATTGCTGGCCAAGAAGAATCGCCTATTTGCCATGAGTGTGGTGCTCCCATGGACACACACCATACCGTGGCAGAATGCTCAGCGTGGGGCCCTCAGCGGCATCTTCTGGTGTCACTGATTGGAGTTGACCTCTCGCTGGCATGCATAGTAAGTGCGATGGTCGCCAGAGAAGCAGGATGGAGAGCAGTAGCCTCCTTTTGCGAGACTGTTATCTCGCTAAAGGAGACTCGTGTGAGGGAGCGAGGATTGGCTCCTGACGCCCCTGCCCCGGCTTCATTCGGGACACATTGGATTGCGCAAGCGAGCCGCTGATGTCCCACTTTAGGATGACGCCTGCCTGCCTGCCTGCTGGGATTTAGTGGATATTCTGCTAGACAGTGAGTCCTACACTCCCGACTAGTTGGAGTGCTTGTTTTTCACATTCCGATTGGGCGGTGTGCGTAAAAAAATTTCCGAGCGATAAAAAAAGATCATGAGGAAATGTATGAAATTCTATGTCTGTTATAAGCCATGCCCGATTTGGGGACAATAAATGTGATATGATAGTCAGCAGATCCTATGAAACATATCCAAGGAACAAGGCAGTGTGGGTTCTTTTTAACATTTCTATATATCAATGATTGCTTAGTTAGTATGGTGACGAAGAGCATCAAATGCTTTAGTTAAATATTTTATAATCAAAAATGTATTGATAGTTTCACTGGTGCTGCGTCATTTAGTAGACGTTTTTCATGTTTTACGTTTTATTCATCACAATTTTAACGAAAAAGGAAGAATACAAAAGGCGGTCTTACCGTTCTCTATCTGCCAGCCTTTTATCTTCATTTACTTTCTTAAAACTTAC
The DNA here is from genome assembly GCA_015832385.1 of Elymnias hypermnestra. NCBI lineage: Eukaryota > Metazoa > Arthropoda > Insecta > Lepidoptera > Nymphalidae > Elymnias > Elymnias hypermnestra. The sequence continues at coordinate 2,274,852 of JACTOM010000936.1, forward strand.
ATAAATAATATAAACATTATTATTAGCGACGTTTGCATGTTAAGAAATGAGACCATTATCTATATTGTATTATAAAATTGAACAACTCTTTCTACTATACAATACAACCCAGAGGTCGAAGCCTGAAACGATGCATCAGGTAGAGGAGCAGTTGGAAACCAAAGCCAATCAGGAAATTCACATTGATAAAGATGACACAACCAGCTTCATCGAACATCACGATGCTCAACAATGAGCCACAGAGGAGGTGGAGGATAAATAGATAATGTACGATCACGATCTTAAAGCTTATAAAATTGGTGTAAAGTTATAGGAAAATATCGAAAATGCAGCTAAATTATTATGATTTATTGTAAAGCACTGTTTACAGTCCAGCGCCGGTTAACGTTATTGTATCATGCGAACGCAAGGCCAAACGAAAGGAAAAGAGCGGACGGCAAAAACTTTACAGACAAACTATACCACAGAGGTTTTAATATAAGATTGAGACTATTTATGTCCCACAGCTGGACTAATTTCTCTTCACTTATGAGAGCCTACGTCCGCTCCAGATTGACTTATGCGGCTCCTGCTTCGTACTTTTAATTCTCAAGGTACCAGAAGACGCGGAGTGTCAGAAATTACGTCGTCTACCGTGACACCAGGATGGATGAACGCCTCCATGGTGGGACCATGGAGGTGTTCATCCGGAGCTTGGCGAGGAGTATGTTCCGCCACATGGACAACTCCCCACACGCACATACCTCCAAGGCATTGCCAGCCATCATCCAAGACCAACAATCACTGGGTATCCCTTGGTGAAATCCTCCTTTCACCGCCTTCAGACCTAGGCTATGATGACGGTGAAGACGACGCAATAACAGTAGCGATTCCCAGATTGGACAACTAAATGACCAGGAGCGACCCCTTAGCGTCGCCGGTGGGAGCCAGCTCGTATGATTGCGGGAAAAATAGAGTATCAGGCATCAAATGGATGTCTGAGCAAAATGACCAAGTTCATCTCAACTCCACGTGGACCTTAGAGAGACTGAGTTTTTAAGTCACGTACTCATGAAACTGCGGATCGACAAAACTGATTTGATCCAGTTTCATCATAAACTCTATTAAGAGGCATTCCCAAATTCCCATGGACTGAACATAACGAACGAACGGGATGTAAGTGGCTAAACTTTATCTGTGTATTTAAAAATAATAAAATACCTTTGAAGATAAGGTAAGGTAAAAGTCCCACTGCTGAGCAGAGGCATCCTCTCTCATAGGATAGAAGGTGTTTAGTTATTCCTTTCATCTCATGGTGGGATGTGATAGCAATCTGATACGAGAGAAGAGAGATTAGGCTCAGAACCGACGATTTAAGGTACTCTCCAAGGCAAAGAGGTGAAGAACACTGCCAAAACACACCTTCGGACAAATACTGAGAGACTAGACTTTTGTATTCGCCCAATTTACAACCCAAAACCAGGACCAACGTCTAAACCAATGAGGCAGCAGTAGAATACCCTATTTCGCAATTAAACTAACTGAATTTAATTCAATTATACAATGTGTTCGCAAATTGTTATTAAATATTCTCACACGCGGAACAATTTCTAACGAGAAATGTAATTAGTGCTCAATTAATATTGAAACAATACCGCTAATTGCGTCAGATTCCAGAGCGGTCCGACAAGGACATTGGTAAGCTCTGAACAATTGGCTATGACACATCGACGAGAACTTGATTAAATTGTTTATTGAATAAGGACATTCCATTACAAAAATAGAAGGTAGCTAGCGATCCCACCCGGGTTCGCACTTGTCTTGTTTTTATATCGTAGGATCGCATGAGACTGATGCGTCAAATATGATGATCCTGACTTCCAACTGTTTAAAAATAAGGCTTCAATGCAATAACAAATATATAAATGGAAAAAAAATGAAGGTCTCATTGACTTTGCTCGACTTTTCCCAACAAAACGGGCTTTATATGCGTACGTCAGGCGGGACTGACAAAAGTAAGATACGTAACGAGTAAGCGTTTTCATACCCTTCACTTTATATATTGTTTCTATTACACTTTTCAAAGTATTTTAATGTGTTGTATTATATAGATGTTATAAACCTTAAAACATATTTAATGGTGCGAATTACTACTGAATATTTTTATACTTTATTCACCTGTATAACGTTTTCAATTATCTCATTTTACGTAAACATTAATGTAGAAGTTAAAAAGGATATTGTGACTTTTTCTTGGCAGACAGATCTATAAAAGAGGAATATCATACGCATTGTTTAGTTACATCTTTAAAGGTTTAGTTAGCATATTCCATGCAAGCTTTTAGGCATCGTAATTTTATCCGACACATCTAACAATTATCATTACATTTTATCAAACTATACACAAATTCTTGATAAATGAGATACGTAAACCTTCCTCGAGAATAAAGGTATCAATTGGTGAAACCCTCACGTAAATTAAATTTTGGTTAAATGTTATTTATACCTCTCATCTGCGTTAGTCTGTATTTGTGCATGGTACAGTGTAAGGTCACTCGCTACGATAGGTCAGACCTTTAAGTTTGCTCTACGACTGGACATATGGTAAAATAAAATACCTATTGACCAATATAAATTTGAAATGGATAATATAGAAAATAAATAGTAGCATATTTACGTCATAAAAGTGGATACAGGCATCCTGGTTGATAAGGAAAGAGAGGTTTTAGGACACAGACCCATCACGTTGCATCACAACTGGTTGGAAGATTAGAGATACCTCTAATTTACTTCCTGGATGTCCAGGTTTCCTCATGGTGTTTACGTTCATCGCAAATCAAAGAAGAAGATCTGTGTGGTGTCTCAAAACACAGAGCTCGAATATTAAAAGACATCGTCAAGAATAATCCGTCAAAACAAATGCCAAAGTAATTTCAACAATAGAAAAAAATCTATTGCATTTTAATTGAAAATTAAGTGCTTTTAACAATGTAGTATTACGTAAAGTTGAATTTAAAAAATGCGTTTAAAAGTTCAAGGACTTGTTTCGTTGTGTTAATTGCGGCCGCTCTAAATGGCGTCTATTATAATATAATTTGTTATTTTTCTATCGTTAGCAGTGGTCCTAGGTTCTTCCTGTGTTATCAGCAGCAGCTCTGTCCAAAATAGGAAACTAAGGGTAAGGAGAGGCATTATTACGCTTCTTCTGGTATTTTACTGGTTATCCGGGGTTCTTCACAACCAAGTTGTGGGGTACGGGCTTCGAGGCAATGCCTCATTACCCGGGCTTATTTTCTCAGGCATCGTCGATGTCCGGTATTTGTATCTGGCCGTCATTCTAACGGGCTGGTTTCCATCAGCTTACACCGGCGGAACTATCCAGGTCAATCCGAGTTCTGTCACTGCCTTCGAGTCGTCAACGCCGTCATCTTCACCCATACCTAGTGGTGGTGACAGCAGGAGCTCACGAGGTAATGGGCGCCCAGTGCTTTCAGATCTATGATGCTGGCTGGCAAAGCCATGTAGGCGTGTGTACGGGGAGTGATCCGCGTGGCGGAACATCCTCCTCGCCAACTGCCGGACGAACACCTCCACGGTGGGCGTCTTGGTGCCACGATGAATGACGTCACTCCTGACGTACCATGGAGCTCCTACTATGAGACGTAGGCATTTATTCTGCTGGGTCTGCAACCTCTTCTTCTGGTACCCTGAGCAGAATGAGTACCAGGCAGGAGCCACATACGTCAGTCCGGAACGGACGTAGGCTCCGTAGACCTTCAGTTTGGTTTTTGTTGGGAGACTTGAGGTAAAGAGTGGACGCAACAACGACCGAGCCGCCGTTGTGAAAGATTATACCCAGAGGCCAAAGAGGGATATCCCCTTCTGATGCCTCAGTCGACGATGTGAAAGATCTGAATGAGTTTTAGTGAGTATTCTGTTCTACATCGAGTCCCACACTCCTTTTTAAATCATATAACTTTCAGCCTAAATGTATTTCCCTGTGTAAAAAGAGAGATTCTAATAATAAGTAATTTAGGTTCTGGCTAATGATGTTTAGTTTCAATTTAAGGTAAGTTACCTCTTACCGTGTCACCGCGCTTATATTTTAGCATCAAATGAGATTAGAGACAACACTTTTAAGCAAGAAATAAATATCTCTTCCGCAGTGTTATGTACATACATTTTTACAACATACATGGTATGCTTTACAACCATTTCTATGCTATGTTCTGAAACCCTTTCTCCTGCGTTAAGCTCTGAAACCCTTTCTCCTATACTAAGCTGTAAAACCCTCTATGCTATGCTCTAAAACTCTTTCTTCTATGCTACGCTTTAAAACTCTCTATCCTATGCTAAGCTCCGAAACCCTTTCTCCTGTGTTAAGCTCTGAAACCCTTTCTCTTATACTATGCTCTAAAACCCTCTATCCTATGCTATGCTCTGAAAACCTCTCTTCTATGCTGAGCTCTGAAACTCTTTCGCTTATACTATGCTCTAAAATCCTCTCTCCTATGAGTGACGAGTCCAGCAGTGGGATGTTAATAGACTGCTACTTATCTTGCCGTTTCCTTTATATAATTTGCAAATATTTGCCAATTTTAAATAATATCTTTATCATTATCTTTTGAAACAAGTTTGAAATCAAACTGTATGGTCTTTTTTTGACTATTACGTAAAAATAGTATTTTTTAATTGTAACTTCATTTTAGAATCGCAAAAACGACATGATTTATAGTTTTGAAAGACAAACCATGAACATTTTGCAATTTGTTCAAAACAAGAAAAAAATATCGCGAAGGGATTTTCGTTTTAGTGCAATTAGTGATTTATTAAATTTAGCAATAGAGTAGAAACAGAACAACATTGAAATAAGATGAAGTTTCTAAATGATTAATTAAAATTTGCATCATTATAGGATAATAGCTGTTATAAACCGTGATACCTGCATAGTTTTTGAACATATATGACGAATGTCAAATCAAAGGGTGAAGGAAATCCCTCAGTCAGTTTCGCTTATATCCTGATTCACCGAGAATATGGGGAAACATGTTCTTTGTGAGAGACTACGTTACAAAAGGATGACATATGATGAGTTTCATTTAAATCCGGTGAATATTTATCGAGATATCGCAGCAAGTGGTTGTATTTCGCTTACGTATCCGGATCTCAGTGAGCGTTTACGTTGACAACGTTAAAAAGTAGCCTATATCCTTTCACAGGTTCTAGACAATCTGTGTGCCAAATTTCATTGAAATCGGTTCAGTAGTTTTGTCGTGAAAGCGCTAGAGACTTTCGCATTTACTACATTAGTAAGGATTATTGTAACACAATTTTTTACCATTTCAAATGTTCATAATCTTTTGAATCAAGTTTGAAATCAACTCTATCTATCTTCTATGGTGAGCTCTGAAGCTCTTTCCTATGCTTATACTATGCTCTGAAACCCTCTATCATATGCTATGCTCTGAAAACTATTACTCTATTTGTAAAATTATTTCTGGACACTAATGCTTAAAGAAATTCTTATACCTTATCTCTATAAAGGGTTTGTTATCAACACCCTTATACACAGTTCGAGGCTGATTAAATTTGGTGTTTATTCAAGCAATCAAACACTAGGAGAAGATATTTATAGAAAGAGTCAGCTGCTCGTTAAAATTTTATCAGGAGAGTCGGATGCAGTCAAATTCAGGAACAACATTAGCTTTGCGAATAAATATCCAATGAACCACCTTTTTTGTGTAGCTTGACCTACAATCCGGGATAGGGACGGGAATTTACATTTATCGATATGGAGAAAATATGATTTTTATATAACTTTAACCATTTTGGATTGGTCCAATTCAAATTGTGTGCATTACAAGAGGTATTCGTCTTTTTATAACACGCTTTATTAGATTCACCGGTACGGTTTGAACTTAATTTTGCAACACTTTGAACAATACCTCATTCCCAAAGGGGTAGGTAGAGACCACATCCTTCCACTTGCCACGACTCTTGCACATGACCTTCGCTTCTTTCATTATCATTAAAAGTTTCAAGTTTGTAGGTTTAGATAACTCTTGACCTGGTCCTTATTTAAAATGTCCTGGATTTGGCTCAAGAATGTTTGCCTAATTCTATCCATTTACTCTTGACTCATAAATCATTTTTATCAGTCTCATTTTATTCATTCTCTCTACTTGCCCAAGCCATCTAAGCACACCTTTTTCAATTTTAGTCTCTGCATCTTCTTTAATACTACTATGTTCTCTTATCACACTCGTACTTTGTCACTCAGTTTCAATTCACTCATACTTCTCAACACTGTCATCTCTACCGCATTTATTTTACTTTTGTGCTTCTTCTACCCAACTTTCACTAATGCGTAAAGAGCACCATTTACCATATTCCCTGCATTCACTTTCCTTTCAATATCACTCTCACATGTTCCATGTTCCTTGTAAACTTTTAGGTTTACAGTTACAAGTTTAAAGAGCCTTTCATTTTATTTATATTTACTATAAAATATTACACATATATAGAATTTTATGAAGATTCCATAAGCATTGCATAAAATATGCAGTTTAAAATGTTTACCTTGATTACATCTTCATATAGCTACACTTTGTTAACAGGTTTGTCATTTGTATCATGTATACATATAAGTAACCAGTCCAATAGAATGTGTTAATAAATTTTATAAAATATACGAACTTGATTATAATTTAATGTCTATCGACCATGTTGTGGCCTTGGTGGGCGAGTTTTAGCAACTCGCATTCACAGTCTCCAAAATTATAGGTTCGATGAACGCCTAGAGTTTGTTTCCATTTACAGAACATTTACAAGCGTAAAAAAAAGAAAAAATATCATTTAACATATCGCTGGAATTATAATTAATGCGAAATGCCAACAAGATTTCGTTTTATTGATTTATATATGTAAGTGTCAAGGCGCGAATAATTCGCACCCAAAACTTTACACATGGCAACACTTTTCTATTTTTTTCTTTAAAAGACTAGATTCCAAGGCTGTTAAAAAGGTTATCGAACAACTGGCTTCAGTTAAAATTAACTGAGAACACTGGAAACAGATCTTAACATAATTATATCGAAAAAAGGATAACACGCCTTAAAATAAATCATTATGTCGTTTTTATATCATTTATATTCTGAAAACACGATAGATTATAATTTATAATAATAAATCGTATCAATAGATTAAAGTTTTTGTTAACTTGATGCCGTATTTGCCTGTTAAATATACATTAAAGACAAATCCAAGGCTTAAACTACAATAAAAAGGTCATCACATATTTCGATTGTATATTTGATGTGTGCCGATTATATATCAAACGGATATTACACAATATCTTTTTAAAATCAGTTTTTTATTATTAAAAAACGAATATAAATTCATTTTTCAAGTGTTACCAACAAGCTTCAAAAATCTAGTTTGTTTCATATAGGGTAGTATCGTTTAATTTAATATATATTTTATTATTATTGTAAGAGTGAGATAAATATGGTAGATATAAAATACAAATGGAATATATATAAATAAAGAAAAAAAGATATTTGACGATTCATTAGTACTGTAATAGGCCTACTTGAATAAAGATATTTTGACTTTGACTTTGAAACGCGCGGAACGCTTACTCGCTGTGTACCGAACGTTTGTCAGTCGCATTAAAACTACATACTTGTATAGACCGTTTTAGCGGCATTTTATTCCATGTTTTCGATAGACTCCTTGATTTTGAAGCAACAAATGATGATGAAGCGTTAGTTAGCAAATTAAATCCGTGAGTTTTTTTATTTCTTTTATTAATTTAATAGTAATGACCATAACCATCATTATTGTTTATTCTTTGAAATATTTGCGTATACAAAAAAGAATATTTAATCCTTTACCTCAATATTAAGGAGTAGGAGAGAGGAACGGAAGTTGAAAAGAAGATATAGGTGGTGATAGAAAGAACGAGCTAGATTTTGTAATATCGTTTCGTTGTTGAACAATTTAATAAATTCCTACTCTACTCATTTTTTTGTTTCTATTAATTGATCTATTAACTGTACTCACACCTCCTGGTAAGTAACAGTCTAAGATAATTTACATCTAAATGGTTACTATACAACCTCGTAAAAGAACTCGTATTTTTTCCTTAGCAGTTGGTGTTTTCCAGTTTCCATCTCATTGAAGGAGGCAATGAGACGCTGTAACAGATGCCGCTCCCATTCGGAGGAGGAAGAGGCATCTTTACGAACGCCTCTTGTCTCCTCTTTGCACATCTTTAGTCGATTTCATCCAGGAGCGTTATGGAGAATGCACTCCCAATTCAGTATGAGGAGGGTGTCACTCGATTTTATTGGGTATTTTAGCCATGATAACGAGTCCCACATTCTCTTCCCTCGTGGAAGGGGTGCGTAAAATTATTTCCCGACGGAAAAAACGTATCAGACATGCAGGTTTCCTCACGATATGTTCCTATATTGAAAAGCACAATTTACTAGAAGGCATGTCATAGAATTTCCTAAATTTGCCAGATCGGAAATGGAACCACTTCTGGAGTGAGTATTCGCATTATTATAGACTTCTCTTTAAGATACTGATAGAAAAACACAAAATTTATTTGACGGCATTATATATAGATAAATTAGAAAATCTCCTAAATATACCAGTAATTAAATCTGGTGAGGTTGTCAGTACTATCGATATATTTTAAATCGTACATCACTACGTCATGACACGTCAGCCAAATGGCACTGCAGAATGCAACCGTATCGAGGTAATTTGGAATTAGCACAGTTCAGTTTGTATAAAATATGCATAAATCAAACTAATGAACTTATTTTGGGACAGAAATTCCATTTTCATTTTAAGATTAGGTCAGTTACTACCTATATTGAAACTAGCGCATCTTCTGAATTGGAGGGAGGGAATATATTTGTTTACATTAAAATAGCCAGTCAACCTTAAAAGATAGACTAAAACTATCATAGACATTTTTTTAGAAAATTTAAAGAGGAACAATTTTGTCATACACGACTTTTGTAAAACTGTAACCATTTACGCAGCGCGCGCAACGGAAGCTCTCAAAACGAATGAAATCCGAATTTGAAACATTATTCATTGGTGCACAGGTACTATTGCTCTTAGCGTGATAATTTATAGAAAATGCCTTGCTCGATTAATGGGCTATTTAATAATAAAGGAAATTTTCAAATCGTACCAGCAAATCCTGAGATTATCGCCTTTAAACAAACAAACAAACTCTTCAGCTCTATTATATTAAGTATACATTATAAATCTGAAATGTATGTTTGGTTGAGCGCGATTGTCTCGGGAACTATCAAAAATGAAATGTTCTATCAGTTTTGAATAGTCTATATATCCAGCAATGTTTTATGACAACAAAAGGAAACCTGAGGAAAATTTATTCATTTTGAAAGCTTCCGTTGTGTGCGCAGTGCAAACGGTTAATGTTACGTAAAAGTTATATATGACAGAATTGTTCCTCTTAAAATGTTGTACAATAAAGTCCTTGACATCATACATCTATCTTTTATGGTTGACTCAATATAACCTTTTTTACGTAAATTAAACTTGTTATCCACGTTACCTTATAAATTATTTGAACTATTGCAAAGTTTAATAACGGTTTCTTATTAAATACACGTAAGCTTAGCTTGGTAAATGATTTCTGAAGCTTATGTTAATAAAGCCACATAATTTTCCTGTCATATTAAATGCAATTAAGCTTTTAATTATGTTTGAGATGAGTTGAAACATATGCTAAAGGCTAAACACCTAACGTTCTTGCATAAGATGACCTTTATGCCGATCGTTTTGTTTACGGAAATTGTTATCGTGAATACAAAATGTTCAATGTTTTATAACTAATATAACTGATTATATGCTGTGACTTAATCTGATATTATTCATATTTATGATAATGTATAATTATTTCGTAATTCACGTTTTAAGTCCTCCGCTACGTTTCGCTTTTTAAATCTTTAATATCTTCTAAGATATCCATTTAAATTAAATATTGTTAAGGGCAGTTTTGATCTTCATGAAATATACAACGCATGTAACATATTTAATTAAATAATGAATAATACTGTATTGTTTAAAATAGCTTGGTAAGTGAGTTATCCTTTAGAGATAAATATATACCATCCAAGAGTTTCTTATTGATAATTTTAAGATATAAAATTTCGTTAAACATTATTTTGATCTATCTCGTAAGGTTTAGCCAACGTTTGCAATTTAAGCGCACGAAAATGTGTTTGTTACAACATCACATTATAAATCTATAAAAATGTCATATAATACATACTTATTATAATACAACAATGTATTATAATAAGTATGTATTATACACATAAACCTTCCCCTTAAATCACTTTATCTATTACCAAAAACTGCATTTCAATCTGTTGTTTAATTTAAAAGATATTAGGTAACAAACCCAAGCGACTTCACTAAGCTTAAAGCTAAAAAGCTTTATTTAACAGCTACTACTTACTTTAAAAAAAACTACAAGAAAGAGAACATCAGAGATACATAGATAGATAATGCTTTAAACACTGCAAACGAAATTATAACAATGAATTTACTTAATAATTCTAGCGTAGAATGGGCGGTCTTATCGATTTCAAGCGATCTATTCGATACGACCCAAACATATAAGGAAACCGTGAGAGAACGGAGACAGAAGGTAAGATAACATAGATATAAACTAAAACTTAATAGCATGTACGATAAGCATTTATAAAAACTATATAGTGTTAGGAAAAAAAGAGATAAATACATTCGTTTCCACTTCAAAAGTTTCTTACATGAAATCTGAATAAAGCGTAATAGAATATAATATTACATGTCACCAACAATAACAGGGTTGATAAGACTGCCTTATTGGATATTTAGTAATACCATATCAGATATATTGTTAAAGCAATTTTCTGTATGGATTGTTATATTCTCTTGATGGAATGGAATTAGTTTTGCGATCAGTAGGTATACCGGAGACTATTATATATATGGTGTATTCATCAGCTGACTCGACCGACTTTATTCCGTATTAACTATTATTGGTGTAATTAATCACTAAAATAATTATTCAAAAAAGTTGTCCTCATCCTATAAAAACAACATTATTCGTTTATTTTCTTATTCCAACATGGGAACATGCGACATTCACCGCACACTTAACGACTGTCGCAAACACTTATTGAGTGCTGCAAACAATAACCGACTGACGTGAACAATACACGACTGCTGCAAATACTTAGTGACTGTCGTAAACATTTAAGCAATGTCGCAATTTCTTATTGAGTGCTGCAAACAATAAACGACTGATGTGAACAATACACGATTGCCGCAAATACTTAGTGACTGTCGTAAACATTTAAGCAATGTCGCAATTTCTTATTGAGTGCTGCAAACAATAACCGACTGACGTGAACAATACATGACTGCCGCAAATACTTAGTGACTGTCGTAAACATTTAGGCAATGTCGCAAACACTTATTGAGTGCTGCAAACAATAACCGACTGACGTGAACAATACATGACTGCCGCAAATACTTAGTGACTGTCGTAAACATTAAGGCAATGTCGCAAACACTTATTGAGTGCTGCAAACAATAACCGACTGACGTGAACAATACATGACTGCCGCAAATACTTAGTGACTGTCGTAAACATTAAGGCAATGTCGCAAACACTTATTGAGTGCTGCAAACAATAACCGACTGACGTGAACAATACATGACTGCCGCAAATACTTAGTGACTGTCGTAAACATTAAGGCAATGTCGCAAACACTTATTGAGTGCTGCAAACAATAACCGACTGACGTGAACAATACATGACTGCCGCAAATACTTAGTGACTGTCGTAAACATTAAGGCAATGTCGCAAACACTTATTGAGTGCTGCAAACAATAACCGACTGACGTGAACAATACATGACTGCCGCAAATACTTAGTGACTGTCGTAAACATTAAGGCAATGTCGCAAACACTTATTGAGTGCTGCAAACAATAACCGACTGACGTGAACAATACATGACTGCCGCAAATACTTAGTGACTGTCGTAAACATTAAGGCAATGTCGCAAACACTTATTGAGTGCTGCAAACAATAACCGACTGACGTGAACAATACATGACTGCCGCAAATACTTAGTGACTGTCGTAAACATTAAGGCAATGTCGCAAACACTTATTGAGTGCTGCAAACAATAACTGACTGACGTGAACAATACAGGACTGCCGCAAATACTTTGTGACTGCTGTAAACATTTAGGCAATGTCGCAAACACTTACTGAGTGCTGCAAACAATAAATGACTGACGTGAACAATACACGACTGCCGCAAATACTTAGTGACTGTCGTAAACATTTAGGCAATATCGCAAACACTTAGTGAGTGCTGCAAATAATAAGCGACCCACGCAACCACTTAGCGACTGCCGAAAACACGTAGCGACTGCCGTAAACGCTTAGCAACTACCTGACGCAACTAGCGATTGTCAATAACATTTAGCTACTGCCGCAAATAATAAACGACGGCCAAAAACACTTTACCACTGCTGAAAATACTTAGCGACTGCCGTAAACATTTAACAAATGCGGCAAACAATAGGCGCCGCCCAAAAAGTACTAACGACTGCTGAAAACAATTAGCGACTGCTGCAAACATTTAGCGACTGCCGCAGCGATTTATTTTTCGACATATATTAAATAGTTAATATATAAATAGTTGCCTATTTGCAGTAGGCTTTCTGTCAATTGCTGACAATTACATGAATACTTTAGAAGAATTTATAATATGAAAGTTATTAAGACGATTACTGTGTTGTTAAATTTTCTTAAAATTTTTAATTTTCCACGCAACTTTCTTAATTTTGACATGAATATGTCTTTAAAACGGCATGCATAGGGGAGCTATGTATCTATCACGTCTATACTAAATTCAAATACACCACAGGATAGCTTAAGGATGAAATAATTCATAAATTAATAGATAATAATATTTTATACAAGAACTATATGTCGGAGGGCAGATGTATGAGGAACGCTGGCGCCATCTATCGGCGTGGACAGAGTCAATGGTGGCAGTCCGCCGGGAGTCACTCGGCAGTTGTCGAGTAGCGCTCGACCGGAGCAGTCAACTGTTGAAACTGTCGCGTTCCTGCTATTAGTGTTAATGAGTTTGTGTAAATTGATATCGGGAACATTAAGTGATTGAACATCATAAACTGAGTTAATTAATAAAGTGTTTGATTGCATCAACAATACCCATGAACACCTATAGAATAAGAAATTAAATAATGGATCCAATTAATAACGATGTCGGCGGAGAACCCTACGCCCCTGTGCTTTATGCTTCTCGGTTCCCTCTTATTCTCCGACATATATATAATAATAAGCCCAATCCTTCCCAATGCTTACATTGAAAACCCCTTAAATACTTAAGGTTATGAAAATTCACCGATCGGGAAGTTGTTTAATTAATTTTGTACTTGTTGCGAAGGAATGTTAATACCACACCTAATGTATATCTCTTACAACCAATAATAAAGCTTTGAAGGCCACGTTTGTTATACATTCATCTTAAATGATAAGTGATTAAGATATCCAATCCAGCGACCATGAGAATTGTAGTGTTCGACGTGTTGGTATATCTACTAGCTGACTCGTGTAACGTTATTTGTGTACACTTAAAAGTAGGTTTTACTGTTACTTGTGACTGTGATCTCAAATCATTTATTGCCGATTGTGAATAATTGAGAACATAATATGTAAATGCAATGATTCACCACAGCGTGGCATTCAAATATAAAACTACCTGATGGTAAGTGACGATACAGTCGTAAAAAGAAGCAACCTGGTTAGAATTAATTTAAACCTAATGGTTTCTATACAACAGGATACTTAAAAGCAAAACTTTGGTAGTAATAGTAATAATTACTAGCCATAGCTGAAGCCTCTCATCAGTCTAAATTTAGATAAATGCGTTTTGGTACATCTTTTTTAGGGAAGAGAAATCATTGATGCTTTTGTAACTAAGTTGTCAGCAGAAGGTATACTTAATGATGTTTCGGTTCATAAAAAGGCAACAGAAGAAGAAAAAGAAAGACTTAAGTTAGAATGAATTTAGGACAATAAAAAAGCATAATGCATTGAGTAGATTTAGACTTCAGATTAACACAGTGACGAGGAAATTTTATAGGAATAAAAATCATTTGCCAGGCTGATAAAATACATTTTAAGAAAGTATCACAATCAAGTTTGGGTAACTACATAATTTTAGGACACATATCAAAAATTACTTTCCAAGCCGATGATCGATCCATGACGAAGATAAATAGGTCTTTTCAAACTAATGTAGAAGATCAATATGTTTTTTAATCGAATTAAGAAGATAAATATGTCTTTAAATAAAACGAAGAAGATAAATACGTCTTTAAATTTAATGCCTAAGTTAATATGATGAATGATGATGATATGATTTAAAGAAGTGAAGACCAACTTTTAATGAAACAAAAGATGCTAAAACTCAGATATGTGTTCAGTAATGTGTGAGTTATTAAGTCTTTTGTTAATGAAGATGGGAAAACAGATAACGCTGTAAAGATTAAGATCCCGTTGTACGCATTAGAAATATTTGCTTAGAAATTGACATGTAATACAATTGCAGGAATTGGAGCACAACGGATTCCGACACGCAGCCGATATGGCGCAAGATAACAAAAACGTGTATTGTTGATAATTTTACAGTGTGATTGATCGAAATGTTTATTGTCTTCATATTTTGCAGATTCTATAATAATTTTCACTATAATTTATGTATTCAAATGGGATCTTACAGAACTTTTTGAATCGTCAAATACAGTCTCTACTGGTACATTAACATATTAGACATACCGAAGCATAAAGCATAAAAAGCCAGTAATTAAGCTAAATAACAATTTCTCCAAGGCAATTTTAATATTCAGGAGATTTTATTAAGAAAATGTGTCATTGCAAGTTAAATAGCTGATGAGAGCTAAGGCTTTAACCATATTGATGTTGAAAACCTTAGTCACCTTGTGTGTACTCCGTGGACAACTATAATGCAAAAAGCTATAGGTAGCCTAAAAAAGGTCCACTTTAAAACTTTATTCCCTCCAAGGATTAATGAAACTTCACTAATCATCTCCGGTATAACCTAACTTAACTCATTAACCTTGTCAGTTAAAACTTTACTTGAGATAAGATAAACTGTCAGTTATCCCAGATAAAATCTTATTAAAAGGACACCTATTTAGAATAATCTAGTTAAAAAGTTATCATGTATAGTGTATAATATTATATCCAATGTACAAGCTAATGATAGATAGATAGATAGTTTGCTTTATTGAACAACGCAAGAGAAACAATAATAATACAACGACTTGACAATAATAATACAATGGGCGGTCTTATCACTAGTTAGCGATCTCTTCCAGACAACCCAACGTATAGGGAGACCGTCAGAGAAAAAAGAGTGATAATGATGATATTAAAGAAGAACTTAAAATTTAAAATGATAAGGCTAATACAAGTGAACCTAAAAATATTTAAATAATACTTTGGGTTATAACATTTGTGTAAAGAAACGTAGCGTTGGTACACACCTTTATGTGATGGACTGTTTATGTCAGGGGGAGCAACAAAAGACTACCATAAGACGACAGTCTTTAGGTGAGGCTCCAACCCGAGATACATAGATAGATGAGACCATATACTGTCCAGTTTCAGACAAAGTTACATCCTAAATCTCCATGGCATATAGAACGAGACTCAATACTGAATTCAATCCTATTATTTTGCTAATTTATTAAGAATTTTATGCTAAATATAAACTATTTAATATTGCTGTCTTCCTCGTTGAAATATTGGCACTAGATCTAGGTGAGAGCACTAGCCGAGAATCCAGTATCCCAAATTTTTTTAGTTTTCTCTTCTATCACAATGAAAACTTACTCAAGAAGACAGTCAAATTTATTAAACAAACACCTATCAAGATGAAAGTTACGACCTCTTGCGTTCTATAAAAACGACTAACACTTCTCTCTTTCAATAACAATTGCACAACAAAGGTGGTCTTTTCCAAGCAATAGAAAGGATTGCCTTAAACAATAAACCTATTATTGCGAAGCATTGATGGAAAAGTTCTTTGTTATCGTCATTATTTGTAAATTAATGAGCTGGTGCCTGTAACTTCTTATGCGTAGAATTCATGTATCCTAAGGCACTTATGGACCTACAAATACAATGTATCAAGTACAACTTACAAAAACTTTCAATATGTTTAACCCAATTTAATTTAGAGATAAAATTAGCATACCATCGTCTTAAAGATCTATTATTTGTACTTGTAATTTCATGTCTAAATTGCTAAATTTCGATGAATTAGGTAGGAATTTAAAAAGATTCAATCCAATTGATTAAATACGATACAAGTTAACTTATGTCGGGGAAAATAAAACTTAAAGTGCTGCAGGAGATCCCAAGAGAATATGAGGTATCAGAGAGAGATACTAAGAAAATTGTTTCACTTTACTTAGTTACAAAACTATCAAACATATATTTTAGTAAGTATCGTAATAGCAGCTATCAAAACGTCGACTAAGGCGTCGTTAGGAAAATCGTTCCCAGAGCTGTAATAGAAGTTTATTCCAGATGCTTTCGTAAGATAGTAAAGCGATTATGTTGTACGTTTAAACTTTGAATAATGTAGCAAACATGCAATCATGTTAGCAAGATAATATTGCATTTTCATCTACATTTAAATATATTGAAGGTTTCAAGCTAGGAAAGGAAGTTAGTATAAATTTTGTTGCAAAACCTGACTTTTAGAAAAAGATAACCTGTAGATTAAAAAAACAACAAATTTATAAACTTGACGATGTTTCTGAAGAAGCAGCTGATAATGCTTCTTTTGATATTAAAGATATTAAACCAAATTAAGTAGGGCATAACATAAAAAAAGGGGAAGATATTTCGGATAGAAATAAATAACAATGCAAAGCAATATCTCCTCTACTTAATAAATGTCCTGCAATAAGATACAGTTAAGACCATGAATTTACTACAGCTATAAAATAACACTAAAGCAGAGCTGCATAATACCTTAATAACAAATATATCAAATTGAATTACAAAGCAATGCATACTCACATATTGAATCATAGTTTTGCAAATTCGCCATTGTATTCGATCCAACAATAATATCTACAAAATTTACTTTGGGCATAAAAGAGTTAGATGGATTATCAATACATGATATCTTATCAAAGGATTATTTTATAAGAGATTCATTAATTTGATTCAAAACAGTCCAGGAAAGTCGTCATCTCTTGGAAACAATGTTTCAACCAGAATTGAATGATTCTAAAACGTCTTCACTTCTGCAAACTACTTACCTGAAATAAGGAGTTAACGACCTAGCATTATAGATAGAAAGAAATCATTTTTATATACGTCTTTACATTGTATTTATGGGTCTATATTTGCCTGTATATTTTTATTTAAATTCTCACACTTTCTATGGTTCTTGGAAGACATCTTTCCAAAAGGACAATGTATCCTATTTATGCAAATTTTCGTTTATTTTCATAACAACTTGTGTTTATTTGGTGCCTAAATAAATACAGTTTATCTGCATAGCACACAAAGGAACCAATTTTCACCATTTCACACAATATTTCAACCTTTTGGTAATGTAAGATGCAGATGCTCTTAAATTTTCCCAACACGTCGCGGCCATAAATCAGAGAGCTCGTTACAGAGCTAATGCAAATTTTGTTGCTATTTTAGGGTATCCATGGTTTACTCAAATATTAAAGATAATGTTATTAAACGATTAGCGTTAGAAACGAATTCTTAAGGCCTACAATGGCACGGTATTTTAAACCACAATACAAGTGAAACTTTTATTCATATCGTAAGTAGGAAATATGCACGAATGAATGAGAATATAAATGCTTTAAGGTTCACTGATGGGAGCCATGGACGCTGCAATATTGACTTTAGCTGATTTGACAACATAGGTGACCTAGATGGCCAAGCTTTCAACGTTATTTTCAAAATGTTAATTAAGGACAGCAAATTCCAGATTAGTCTATATTTTCTATTGTTAAAACCTCATATTCACATCGGAAAAAATTACGCCGTAGCTGGTTTCCTGGTGGTTTAAATATTTGGTTCAATTTTCAAACGATTATCCTCTAAAATTAGCCTTTCTGACTTGTGTCAATATTCTTCCGAATCGTTGTGGTATAAAAGAAAACGTAGTGACTAAAATTGAGAAAGGTATGCTTAGATGGTTTGGGCATGTAGAGAGAATGAACGAAAGAAGACTGACAAAAAGGATTTATGAGTCAAGAGTGAGCGAAAGTTGGAAGGGGAAGACCAAGGCGAACATTCTTGGATCAAATCCAGGACATTTTAATTAAGGGCCAAATCAAGAGTACTCTAAACCGACGAACTTGTATGAAAGGTTTAATGAGAATGAAAGAAGCGAAGGAGTTATGCAAGGATCGTGGCAAGTGGAAGGACGTTGTCTCTGCCTACCCCTATGGGAATAAGGCGTGATGCTATGTATGTATTCTTCCGAAGCAACGTGCCTTTTTATTCTAAAGTACTTGCAATCAGTTGTTCCTGTCACAAAAGGTTTATTGGGAGAGACATCTGTTATTGATGAGGTATCATACGCACTCAATCAAGAACACAATTTTCACTGTATTTTTATATGCGATTATTTTTATAAATGTAATATCACAAGAAAACAATAAAGAAAAGTATGATAACAATCTAATGACATGCAAAGGTTAAATGAATAGTGACATTTGATATCATTATTGATAAAAATTAACATACAATAGTCCATACATTATTATAATATCAAAATATATAATCAGAGTTACTAGAACAACGTTATAACATGTTACATCAGGTAATATGATATTTTTGATAAGAATATATAAAATCTAGTAAAATATTAAACAGTTTCGGCTAATAACAGGTATTACTAAATATTTGAAAGCATATTTAATCCAGCGGTTGAGGTTTTTGAAACTGTAACAAGTGTTGATCTCTAAGTATTTGGTAATGACAGCAAACTTTAAGCCAATGATGAAGTTTAAAAATTAAAACTATATAAGTATTTCAGAGGTACTTTCAATAAATATTGTTTTGTTGTATTAAAAATTTATTTTAAACTGACAGATCGTTAGCTAGAAGTTCTTCTAGTAGCTAATCCACAAAAGCATCAAATAGACGATTCATTCGGTAAAAGTACTACTATTTCGTTAAGAAACCAAAGGTAGGAACCTCTTTGTATGTTTTTAAGACAATTTGCATTATAATTGCAAGTTCCTTTTACATTATCACAATAATAATATTGTGTCACAGTGTTGTACTAATTCCGAAACTACTCAACTGATTCTGATGGTTTCCATGATTGTGTCCTGAGAAGAGCCTACAACAATATCAATCGGGTATCCTTTTATTGCCGTCATCATTAAAAAAAAAAAAAAAAGAAGCCTAGTTTTGACCATTGTCAGATTAAAGTTATATTCAAGTAAAAATACTAATCAAATCAAATCAAAATCAAGATTTGTTTCTTTTCTCAAACAATTCAATTATTAAAGATTAACATATCTAACTTTTACTAATCGTTATTAATAGCAGTTTTTGGTGACTGTTACGTGGAGATTTGTCCCAACATCCACACATAGCATCACGCCTTATTCCCATAGGGGTAGGCAGAGACCACGTCCTTCCACTTGCCACGATCCTTGCATATCTCCTTCGCTTCTTTCATTCTCATCAAACTTTTCACATACGTTCGTCGGTTTAGAGTGCTCTTGACCTGGCCTTTATTTCAAATGTCCAGGATTTCGTCCAGGAACGTTTGCCTTGTTGTTGCCCTTACAACTTTCCCATTCAGTCTTGATTCTCTCTACATGCCCAAACCATCTAAGGACACCTTTCTCAATTTTAGTCACTATATCTTCTTTTATAACACTATTTCATACTTTGTCACTCAATTTCCACCCACTCATACTTCTCAACGCTGTCATCTCTACCGCATTTATTTTACTTTTGTGCTTCTTCTGACATACCGAACTTTCACTACCATACATAAGTGTTGGCACCAACACTCCTGCATGCACTGCCAGCCTGGCATTTTGAGACACCATCTGGCTATTCATAAAGGCGTGCAGAGCACCATTTACCATATTCCCTGCATTCACTCTTCTTTCAATATCACTTTCACATGTTCCATTTTTTGTACATTCAGATCCCAAGTAAACAAATTCTTTCACCTCTTCCACTTGTTCGCCATCTATAAGAATATTGCTATTCATCATAAATTCATCTAAAAAATTGTCCCAAAGATATCATTATTGAAGGTCCTACTATCCCATTTTAAACGAGCTCAATGTTTAGTGAAAATCGAATTTCCCTGAGCATAATAAATAAATCCCCATTGTACTGCCATCTTAAAATGAGGTATTCGAATTCATTTTAGAGAATGCCTCGTAAAATTGGCGACATAAAGATTTGATGGTTCTCTTTGCCAGCATCGTCCTTCTCGTGCAACTTTTACAATTTAAATTCTTCTTGAAAAACTTGGTAGTTTTGTTTGTTTTGATAATAATAGTTACGAGCATATACAATAGCTTCAGCTACTATATTTCTGATAATCTTCACAACATAGAATATTTGTTTATGATGGAGCTACGCCAGAGGATCGTCTACCTATTTATAAAATATACCACATACGTAAAGTGATTTAATAATCGTTGTTAAATATTAATTATTCCACGAAATATACTCGTGTTCTACATAGTTCTAATCCTGTGGGTTAGGGATATCCCTTCTTTTCAAGCAATTGCAATCAAAATATGTATGTCTAATTTCAAATCAATTGCATGAATCGTTTTTGAGATTTCGTGATGGCTAAATGAGAAGTGGTTTAGGGTTACAGACTCCGT
Organism: Elymnias hypermnestra; assembly: GCA_015832385.1. Lineage (NCBI taxonomy): Eukaryota > Metazoa > Arthropoda > Insecta > Lepidoptera > Nymphalidae > Elymnias > Elymnias hypermnestra. The sequence goes on from JACTOM010000936.1 coordinate 2,295,855, forward strand.
GGAAATATTGGGGAATCCGTTGTTAGTGAGTATGTCAAATTTCAAGTCCATCGAAAGAATAGTTTTTAAGACTTCGTGACGTGATGTGCATTTCAAATCATTCGTGCTAAAAGTCATTCCATTCCTTAAAATATGGATTTTAGGCCACATTTACAGGAATTTAGCAAGAAATTCGTAATTATTAACTCTTGCGTGTTAACCAATAATTATATCATTCTTGTATTTGCCAAATCAAGGGTACTGGTTGTATTTAGTGCCGTTATCCAACCAGACACTCGACCAGTTCGATATCTTGTTTATCTTTTCAATCGAAAGTAAAATTTCATACAGGTTCTATTAGTTACATAACTGTTTTATATATTGGATGTAATTGAGATCATTTTAAATCTCTCTGGCGTAACGATTTCGATACCATTTGGACCCAAGTTGGATGTCCAGATAGGTAATTTAGCTGTTCTCGTAATATGCATCTGACAATTGGTGCTGGACTTACATTTTCATGTTCCATTGTCTCCAGATCTTAAGGTTGTGCAAAACATTTTGTTTTTAACCGACTTCAAAAAAAGGAGGAGGTTATCAATTCGTCTGTATTTGTTTTTTATGTTTGTTACCTCATATCTCCCGACTGGATGGACAGATCTTGATGTTTTTTTTTTAAATGAAAGGTGGTGCTCGTCATAGGGTCCCATTTCTTAAAAAAAACAGTTATGATGATGGCATCCATGAGAAAACTGGATAAGTCTTAAATTTGCGTAAGCATGTGCGTGACAAATGGACGAATAACTCAAGATTACGCCAACCGATTTCGATGATTCTTTATTATTAGAAAGGATATACTTCAAGGGTTGTTTTGTGATAGCTTGGTAAGGTTCTGATGATGGAATCCATGACAAAGAGGCGGAACTCTTCAATTCTTAGCAGCAAATCAACGATACTCGGGAGAATCTCCTATAAGCTATCCAGATATTTGAATCGCCTACCGTAACTTCGGTATGGTCAAGTGCTAGTCGTAGTTAAATATGAAGATCAATGGAATTCCTCAACGGCTTACAGTAAGAGTGTGATTTTTGGCAAAATCTATAACTGTCTGTAATCAAATGCCAATGACTTTACGTTTGTTGCTGCATTGCAATATTTGAAAGGTGAATTATGTGTGAAGCGGCAGTATAAGGGTTTCGGGTTCGATCCCGGGTGTGGCGATATTAATGAAAATTTAAAGTTGTTTCATTTAAACGGTGTTATCTCATATGAGAAACGTGTTTTAGGTGTACATATATTAAGACAAATTTGTTAGTTTACTTCAGATTCACAAAAAATCAAAAAATAAATATTAATTTTAAGAAAAAAAGAACCGCCTTCCAAACAAACTTACAAATACATTAATATGCTCTAAAAAGTAAGAAATAATTGCGTATCTTATATTTGGAGTCGGTGTCAGCCAAGTACCGTTATATATAGCTATAGATTGTAAATACATATATTACGCAATTTTTAGAGCATATTAATATATTTGTAAGTTTGTTTTGAAGGCGGTTCTTTTTTTGTTAAAAGTTCTATTTATTAATGATTCTGATGGAAGAATAAACACCTTCCCAGAACCTCAAATAAATATTTTGCCATAAAACCAATGTTTTTTGGCCAATCATTCGCGGTATAAAAGAGTGACTTTTCACTGTCCTGTTGTACGACAACTATATATGTTACTATTTACTTATTGTGTATTTTTGTACTTGTATGTATGTAAATATGTACGTGTGTATGTATATTACATTTTCTGATAATCAGAGTAGGATATTTCGTAACAAAATCTCCCTAAACATGAGGTTTCTTGTCAGAATTCACTAGGTAGGGATAATGATAATGTGTATATTACCTGTATTGTTTGTGGTGTGTCAGTCAGATCTCGTGTTCCTTATTATTTGGTCAGATAGGTGGCTAAAAAGGTAAGCAAGGTAGGTAGCAGCCCATTAACGTCCCACTGCTGGGCACAGGCCTCCTCGCTCATATGAGAGAGGCTTTTTAGAGCATAGACCTACCACGCTGCTCCACTGCGGATTGGCAGGCATAGTACACAATAGCACTCACTATTCCTTCACTCTCATAGTCCGATGTGACGGGAATCCGACACGATCGGAGAGAGATCAGGCGCAGGACCGACGGCTTAACGTGCTCTCCGAGCCACGGGGGTGAATCACACCGCCAACTTCCCAACTTCGGGCAAATATTGAGAAAATCTTAATAGAAAACTCAATACCGATTTCGAATTGTCCTGACTGGGACTCGAACCCAGGACCTCATGTCTGTAGTCGAACATGCTAACCACTAGACCAATGTGGCAGTTTAGTTATATATAGGCTAATCCAGTGGGATTGGGACATCAACTCTACCTATCGCAACCACTTTTCTAGGCTTTCTAGCTGCCTTCTAGTAATATCATCGTCGTCGTCGTCGCTTCAACCGACGGACGTCCACTGCTGGACATAGGTCTCACGAAATGATACCCACAAGGCCCGATCTTGCGCCGCCTGGCTCCAGCGGCTACCGGCGACCCTCTTTATGTCATCGGTCCACCTTGTGGGGGGTCTACCTACACTGCGCCGCCCGGTGCGGGGTCGCCACTCCAGCACCTTCGGGCCCCAACGTCCATCGGTCCGTCGGACTATGTGCCCCGCCCATTGCCACTTCAGGTTCGCGATTCGTAGGGCTATGTCGGTGACTTTGGTTCTGCTACGGATCTCCTCATTTCTGATTTGATCGCGTAAACTCAGAGAATAGCCCTCTCCATCGCACGCTGAGTGACTCTGAGCTTCCGAATGAGGCCTATAGTCTGCGACCACGTTTCAGAGCCGTAGATCATCACTGGCTACACGCACTACCAGTAATATGACTAAAATTAATTTTGTACTAGTAACACGCAATTGATAGCTTTGTCCTGTTTAGTTTTCCGATTAAAGGTCTATTTGTTCTTTTAGCAGTCTTCCAACAGTCGTATCAAAATATCCCATCAACATCTTGTATATCTTTATCCTTTCTCTCGTACATCTTGGCTACAAAACGATTGAATATTCTATTGAAATAACTTGATTCACTAACAGATTCATCACGACCTCTAGAATTATTCGCTCGACTGACTTGAAGTTTGGCATTGGTTTGACTAAGTAGACGCTCGTTAAGAACGGTTTACTCCATATCCCTACGGGATAGGATAGGAAAGCTAAAAACCATCCCTTATTGCTAGATCTACCAAACCCTTCGTCTGATTGACTTAAAATTCGACATGCTTTGTTTTCAAGACTTAGACCTACTTAGAATAGATTTCTCCAAAATTCTACGGGATCTGAAACTACGTGGGTGACACGGGAAACCGTCTGCAGTGCATAAGTTTAAAGTAGAATTTGATATAAGACATACGGCGCTTCGAGAAGCAATAAAAACATGACGTAAAACGGACAGTAAACAGAAACTCGTTTGGCGACTGGTGTTGACATTTACCTAAACTCTTGCATCAAGAGGGTCTGCAAGGAACCTTTCTATTATAACTCTACAGCCTTGTGGTATAAATATTTTGGATAATCCGCTATTGGGCCCAGGACCGTCTGAATTCACTTAATAGTCGCTACTTTGGAACTTCGTTCTCTTGGAAACTGCCCAGAAAATTCCATGACCTCGTTTGCTTAATGGTCCAAGTTATGGCTTCGCCAGCAGAGGTAATGGATTCAATACTCGTCCGGGAGAATTTAGGGGATTGCACATCTAATTACTGGTTAGCATATTCGACTACAGACATGAGGTACTGGTTTCGAGTCCCGGTTCAGGCCAATTCGAAAGTCGATATTGAGTTTTCTATTAAGATTTTCTCAATATTTGCTTGAAGTTGCGAAGTTGGCGGTGTGATCCTCTTCCGTGCCTCGGAGAGCACGTTAAGCCGTCAGTCTTGCGCCTGATCTCTCTCCGTTCGTGTCGGATTGCCTTCACGTCGGTTTATGAGAGTAACGGAATAGAGAGTACATTTGTGTACTATGCCTGCCAATCCGCACTGGAGCAGCGTGGTGGGTCTATAATCTAAAAACCCTCGCTCATATAGTATATGAGTCAGGTGGCCTGTGCCCAGCAGTGGGAGGTCCATGGGCTGCTACTTACTTACTTATTTACATCTAATTTGTCATATCCTGTAGTCAGAAGTCACCAAGTCAGAAAATTGTGTTCCAGTACGTTGCTCTCTATAAACCATTAAAATTAAATTACTTTTCTTCAGTTCACCGCTTATATCATAGACTGTATCATCACCAGGTCACACCGTGACAAGTTAGCGTTTCAGATACCCTTGGGAGAGGTAAATTCCTTCTTAATGACTTTTATATAGCATCAAACCGAAATGTAATTATTTTGCTAGGTGGCACATCTTCCAGCCCTTCATCAGTGCAGGCTTGGACAAATTAGAAAAAACAAATTCCTACCTGGAATGATAAATTTGAAGAGTTTGTTTGTATGCACTAATCTCAGGAACTACAAGTCTGATTTAAAAAATTCTTTCAGTTTTAGATAGCTCTTTAATTGAAGAAGTCTATAAGCTATATATCAGAACGCTAAGACTAATAACAAGGGATTAACAATGGAGAATGTTCCAAAATCGGGATGTATTTTCCTTTTGATATTTTACTGCGTGTGCTTTTTTTTTTTTTGGTCGCTGGGAAATGCATTTACGCACCCCGGGTAGGGAGTGTGGGACTCACTGAAAGATCAGAATACCCACTAAAACCCAGCGGAACCCTCGACATCCCTGAGTAGAGAACCAGAGGTACGAGTACACAATCCTCTCTGGTACCCCGGATGTAGCCGTCTCATATCAATAGCTTATGGAGGGGGAAGGAGATACGCAAATCTACGCATCCTGCTTCTCCGCGTCCTCCGTCGGATAGGTGGAGAGCCGATGACATTTTGTCTCGCTCTCTCCGAAGCCTCCTTCAGCGACATTACGGATTCACAGAAGGTAGCGACTGCCCTCCAGCCCGTCTCGTTAGCAAGCATTGCGCCAACTATGCTCACCAACGAGAGGTTCCCTCCAATCAGCGACACCAAGACGTGTCGCTGAGGTCCCCATGCGGAACACTCTGCCATTGTGTGATGCGCCGAGTCTGTGGCAGCACCACACTCGTGGCAGGCGGCAAACTACTGCGTGTGCTGCGTAAACGGTTATATTTACGCAAAAATCATGTATGACAAAATTATTCCTCTTTAAAAGATCAAGAAAAAAGTCTAGGGTAGTATTTATCTATCTTTTAAGGTTGTCTCACTAGAACCGTTTTTATGATTAGCAAATTTGTTTCGCGCAAACGACGTTGCGCTGAATTGCTATCGAATATAGAATAATTCCCACTGCATTACGTCTGAATTTATTTAATTGATCTTTTATGGCCGATCTTAATTTCATCGGGTCTATTAACACCAAAATTGGACTTTCATTTTTACCTTCATCCGGTAATTAGTGAAAAAGGAAAGTTAAACGTTAAAATGTCTTCACAATCGGAGACAATCACGAACGGGAATAAATTTAATTTGTTAAGACTGTCCATTCCAATTTGAACTTGAATATAATCTTTATATAAGAAGTGTATTTTAAAAACTATACAGGAACATTACATTGATCAAATTATGGATATAATAGCCATATCCATTTTAAAGAAATACAATTAATCAGCCCGATTTGGTCTACATAAAATATACAATGTATTTAATTGGATAACGAATACTACTGTATTTTATAAAATAGCTTGGTCAATAACACATACATTTTTGTAATAATTATAAAATAAAAACGCTGTTTATAAATTTCTTAGCATAAAAATAGTATCCATAAAATAAATCACGGTAACAAAACAAAGTGGCGTATTCAGCTTCGTTAATTAATGTAAACAGAATTTCGTCGAAATAAAAATTGAGAAAAAAAAGCTCCAAAGCTAAAAACCTCGCTTTTATTTTTGGGTAAATGCAGAGGAATAAATTATTTTCTGTTCGCACTTAATATTCCGGCCTTCGCCTGCCCACATCTGACACCCCTGGCATTAATCAACTATATAAGGTTTCCTACACACTTGGATAGATTTGGCTTTACTTTAACGTCAACGTTAATACAATCTATCAATTCTCACAGTAAAAGTAAGTAAGCAGCAGCCCATTAACGTCCCACTGCTGGGCACAGGCCTCCTCACTCCAAGAAGCGAGGGTTTTTAGAGCATAGACCCACCACGCTGCTCCACTGCGGATTGGCAGGCATAGTACACAAGTGCACTCTCTATTCCTTCACTCTCATAGTCCGATGTGACGGGAATCCGACACGACCGGAGAGAGATCAGGCGCAGGACCGACGGCTTAACGTGCTCTCCGAGGCACGGGGGTGGATCACACCGCCAACTTCCCAACTTCGGGCAAATATTGAGAAAATCTTAATAGAAAACTCAATATTGGTTTTTGAATTGGCCCGACCCGGGACTCGAACCCAGGACCTCATGTCTGTAGTAGAACATACTCACCACTAGACCAATGAGGCAGTTCTCACAGTACCTTGGCAATATTTTATTTTCTCGGCCATCTGCCACGAGTGTGGTGCTCCTGTGGACACGGCGCACCACACGGTGACCGAATGTCCTGCTTAGCGACCTCAGCGTCATCTTCTGACGTCGCAGATCGGTGCAGACCTCTCGCTGGCAAGTATTATGGGTGCAATGCTTGTCAACAAGCGGGGTTGGAATGCTGTTGCCACCTTCTGCGAAACTGTCATTTCGCTACAGGAGGCACGGCAAAGAGAGAGGGCGAATGTAGCTGAACCACAGTACCCCGGACGGAGGGGAATAGGAAACAGGAGAGGTTTATCCAACTTCTCCTCCTGTAGTGCACTTTTGAGCCGGCTTCATTCGGAGGGGCCAGAGTGGAATGCCACAACGAACCTCTGGTCCTTCCATTCTCGAATGACAAGGGCTTCGCTGGGTTTTAGTGGGTATTCTGGTACTAACGACGAGTCCCACACTCCCGTCTGTCTCACAGGCGGGGTGCGTAAATGCATTTCCCAGCGAAAAAAAAATAAAAAACTCACTCCCTCACTCACTTCAACCGATGGACAGCCACTTCTGGACATAGGTCTCACTTAATGATGGTCACTGTGCCTGATCTTGTGCCATCCGGCTCCAGCGGCTACCGGCAACCCTCCTTATGTCGTCGGTCCACCTTGTGGGGGATCGCCATTCCAGTACCTTCGAACCCCAACGTCCATCGGTTCGTCAGACTATGTGTCCCACCCATTGCCACTTAAGCTTCTTAGGGCTATGTCAGTGACTACGGATCTCCTCATTTTTGATTTAATCGCTTAGAGCATCTCCAATGCACGCTGTGTGACTTTGAGCTTTCGATGAAGGTCCATATTCAGCGACCACGTTTCCTATCCGTAGGTGATCACTGGAAACCGTACTGTTCGAAGACTTAGGAGGAAAAGATCTTGAGTAGCTTTTCGAATGCTGCCCAATCGAATTGGATCCGGCGGTTGACATCTTTCTCGAAATTGGACCTACCTAAGAGCTAAGCTATCATAAGAGAAATTTGACCTGAAACCGTGCTGAACAGGAATTTGGATTTCAGGAAACCACGTCCGAAGGTTTTTAACTCTCGAAGTCTGCTTTTACCCTGGTTTTCTTTTTACTTGTATGCGTTTGCTTCCACGTGTCAACTACTAGTTAAAATAATACCACAGTATTGACTCAACACGGGCAATCAATAATATAAGCATCTCTTTCTTTTTAAGTCATATTGTGTATTATCCATTTCGCTTCTCGGTAACTGTCGTAACAAAATATGTGTTTCGTACATGAACAGTACATCTTTAAATATAAATAGAAATTAATTATGTTTCTAATAGACTTGCGTGAATAATTTGACAAGGATTTTAATGTGATATAAATATATTGAAAAGAAACAGTGCAAAATAAAAAAAATTCAATGTGTTTAAACTTTAAATTTAAAAAAAAGCAGTTACAAAGTCACCGTTAGTTATGGTGCGTGTGTCGCATCGGAGTTCGTTATGTCGAAATTTTTCTGTGGTATTTTATAAACTGTAACTGTTTATTAGTGATTATTTGTATTTTTGATTATATAAGTGACGTGAATAACAATAAAAACCCTTGAGGTTAGTTTTAATTTTAAAGATATGAGCCTATAAATACAAGACTGCCTTTTGTCACTGTCTCAAAGTTTAGCGCAACATGACGCTACACCAGTGTCTTCATTTAATAAACAAAAGATAACACTGAATATATTAACTATTAGCAAACATAAAAATTATAACATTTGGTAGTCTTTCATAAGCATTTAAGTCCCAAGAGCCACTTTAGCGTCGATGGGAGCCAATAAAACGCGGCCGGACAATGTAAGGGTTATAGAAACGTATATAGTTATCCTTCAACGAATTGTTGCATGTTATGTAGCCGATTACACTTTATTTTTTTATTTAAAAATTAAAAATATATAGATAGAGACGTAGTTTGCAAGTAGCTTTATGAACAAGTTGGGGCGCCCACCTATTTCGACTTGACCACTTCCGCGTTCGGTATAAGTTTGCCAAATTGGTTCGTACCTACTGTAATAAACGTCCCGGACTCGATTAAAAAACGCCAAGGATGACAGATATCAATCTCGCAATAAAAACAAGAGTTATGATATCTTTTTGCTTAATTTTCTAGGTATAACGACACACCCGGTAATTATCGTTTGATAAGAAATAGATGATATATAGATACTTTAATACAAGGAGCAAAAACAAACTTGTAATGCCAAATTTAATGGTGAAGACGGTTCAGAAATAATTTTATTCAAAACGAATTTATAACACTATTTATAAAGAGAATTGTCCAATACACAGACACGCAACCTCAAACATACAATCACACACACGTATTCACATATACACATGTATACACTAATACACACTTTTAAACACATTCACACACTTACACACTAACACCCACTCAAGCACACATTCGTCGTCGTCGTTGTCTTAACCGATGGACGTCCACTGCTGGGCAAAGGACTCTCTTAATGAATTCCAATGGGCAATTCCAATTCCAATTAATGAATTAATTTTCACTCATCGACATTTGACGGCCTCGCTGGCAAAGTGGCACGAGTACACGCCTTGAAGCATAGGCCTCGAATTCGATCCCTGGTAGGACGAATTTAGAAAATTATATTTTCTAATTTCGTCTGAGTTAAATCTGGTTACCACTCTACCAGCAAAGACATACCGTCAAAACAAAGAGATTTGTGTTCCGTTGCGATGCTGTGGAGAAACCGTAAGCTCTATATTACCTCTTATCCAGATTATAGCGCTTCTTAGACTGTATCATCACTAACTACCAGGTGAGATCACATTCAAGCGCTAAACTTTCAGCAATATATACACCCTAACACGCACTTATACACACATTCACACGCACGTGTACACTAATACACACATTTGCTCACACGGACACACATTATATTTATTTATTTATGCACCACTTAACTTGTAAAATTAAAAATAATCATAAAAATTAGTATACAAAGGACACCTAATCCCTAATGAGTTCCTGGTTCCTGGAAGAGAGATCTCTTCCAGGAACCCTACAAGTGGGAGAATTTAATGAAGAGGTGGTGTAGGTGCTATGTCTACAGGTGTTTTTTTTAAACGGATGTGAACATAAAGTTATGTACATACATAAATACACACAAATACATACATGGATACATAGGTCCATAAATATATATATATATATGTCGGAGTGCAATAGTCTGTGGAACGCTGGCGCCATCTGTCTATCGCCGTGGGGCAGAGTCAATAAGTGGCAGTCCTTGAAGGTCTACGGAGCCTACGTCCGCTCTAGAGTGACGTATGCAGCTCCTGCCTGGTACTCTTTCTGCTCAGGGTACCAGAGGAGTAGGCTGCAGATCCAGCAGAACAAGTGTCTACGTATGATAGTAGGAGCTCCGAGGCACGTCAGAAATGACGTCATCCACCGTGACACCAGGACGCCCACCGTGGATGTCCTCCGAAACTTGGCGAGGAGTATGTTCCGCCACGCAGACAACTCCCCACACATACACCTCCACGGTCATTGCCAGCCAGCACCCAAGAGCAGGAAACACGGGGCGTCTCGTGAGCTTCTGCTATCACCGCCTCCTGATGTAGACGATGATGACGGCGAAGACGACGCAATATCAGTAGCAATACCCGGACTAGACCATTGAATTAATTGACCTGGATGGACCCGCTAGCGTAGCCAGCGGGAACCAGCCCGTATGATTGCGGGCAAAACAAAATACCAGGCATCAAATTGATGTCTGAGGAAGATGCCCGAGTAAGGAGGCACTGCCTTGAGGCCCGCAACCCTCAACTAAAGTTGAGAAGAACCCAGGAGTTTGTGGCAGTCTGGCGCGTCTCTCGCTAGTACTCGAGTGACGGTCAGCCGGAGCGGTCGTCTATTGAAACTGTTGTTAACGAGTTTGTGTAAATTGATATCGGGAACATTAACATTAATAAAGTGTTTGACTGCACCAACATTATATACTGCATAAGTTATAGAAATAAATACAGTCTTATTTGATATCATTAACCTCGCCTTGATCAAGTTTTCACTTCAGTCGTGTGCTTTTAAGTGCATACTAAGTTTTTTTTCTATAAAAAGCATGTTATTTTAAGTTATAAAAGGCATAGAAATTTCTGTATTCATTCAAAACACACCTATTTAACTTACTTCGAGCGAGAGAAAGGCTCGTTAAAGACGTTTAAGTTCAACGTTGCATAAAGTTTAATTTCTTGAATTAATTACGTAATTTATTAATAAACCACAAATTAATTTTACTTGAGCGTATATTTATTAGCTAGTAAATCCGGTTGCAATACACACTTGGTATTTCCTGTTGTTTTCGAAATACGCATTTTTATCCACGCTGTAACAGCGTGATTGAATGAGTCAGGTTGGAGAACAGTGGCCTCCTTCTGCTAGGCTGTCACCCTGCAGAAAGAGGCACCAGATTGGCAAGGGGACTTTATGGCAAACGCTTCTCCGTCAACGCAGAGGAGGAAGAGGGGGGGGGGGGCAAAAGGCGCAATTTTGGTCGTCTACTCTCCTTGAACTAAAATTAAATCGGATTCATCCTGGGATGCCAGAGCTTAATGCGCCAGCACCAGCGTTAGGACTTTGTCTGTATCTGAGATCTGGATTTTAAGTTTGTTCTGGATTTGGTTAGTTCAGGGCATAGGACTACTCTCTCTTGGTCTTTTTCCATCAATTCCAAGTTATCACAGGGTTTGTGGTCTAAATGCTCAAAAGTTCTTCGAAGGCACGTGAATGGGAGTCTTGGTAATAACCATTTGAGTCAATTTTTACTCCCTATGGACACATGATCTAATTAGGTAGGTCCAAACTCTTTTCATCCAAAATTCCTCATTGTCTGATGACTAAGGTCTTGGAAACACGAACAAACGTGCTGCCTGTGATAACATATGGTGGGAGACTAAGCCGTTAATTATGAGCCTTATAAGAAGGCTCAGAGTTACTCAGCAGGCAATGGAGAAAGCTATGCCCAGGGTTTCCCTACGTGATTTAATCAGAAATGAGAAGATTCGTAGGAAATCTAAAGCCACCGACATAGTCATCGGTTGAGAAGACGACGACGATATACTGTCCATTAAATGCATAGGAATTTTCCACAACGTCACATCTGGAAGGCGTTTGTTCATTTTCTATCTTTGGGTTTTAGGGCCCAAATCTCTATCCCATACAAGAATATAAAGAAAACAATCTACCTTTACATATAAATATGTCAAAAACATTATCAAATCAATTGTTTAAGTATTTATAAATACCTTCTAAACATACTTATAATGAAAAGTAAAGTAAGGCAAGACTAGTTTCCAAATAATTATATCTAACCCAGTTATATTTCGTTACCATAAACCTTTGTTTTTTTTTCCACTGACCACACCAAATCTGTATAGATCAAGGGCAACACTGACTAACACGTCCGTAGGCTGGCAACATTCTTACCTGAAAATAAAGAAAGACAATTGTATTTATTGCTATTATATTAAACTTATTTAAGTTAAACTTAGGTTATTATGTAAATTGATATGATAATGTAAGGAAAGGTAATAATAAAATCTTTTATTAATTACATTTACATTATATGGTATATGTCTATCGCACACTAAACACTAAGTAAAGAGAGGGGGCACCTTTGGTCCGCAATACGGCCAGCGCTGTTAGCGCTGGGTTAGAGTGAGAGAGACAGAGGCTGCTTACCGCGTGAGCGAAAGGGAAGCCAGATGAACTGACTCCCATAACGTGTTACGTAACGAATCGTTTTACCCTTCCATAAGAAGTGATCAATTAAAAACCGACTTTTAGTGAGCGTCTCCATCACAAAAGTCATATGCAACTCTAAATCCTGAGTGAATATCCTTCATCCTGTTTTTAGTGGGCGTTTACGTTGTGAAGGAAATATATAAGGTGAATTTTAAAGCAGTCGGATTTTCTATTATATTTCCAAGTCCTGAGAATATATCCGGTTTTAGTGAGCGTCTACGTTGTATACTGAATATCTATACCATATTTCGAATAAATCTGGTGAATAATTTTACAGACGTCGTGATAAATGAGTGAGTGTTCGTTTGTCTCTTATATATCCCGAACTAGAGATAAAATGTGGAATCCCGTTTTCAATGAGCGTCTACATTGTAAAGGGAATTTATATATCAAATTTAGTAAGTAAATCGGGTCAACAGAACTTAATAATGATCGAGTAGTATTTCGTTTATATAAAGATTAGCTATTTCTCATGGTATTACTCGTGTAGTTCTTGATCCCGTGGGGATTTGGGGAAACCCGTTCTAGGTAAGCGTTTACGTTGCAACAGGCGTAAATATGCCAAATTTCAAGTCCGTCGGACCAGTAGTTTCAGATATTTTGTGATAAATAAGACAGTGGTTATAATATAAATAAAAATTCCTAAGTTTACGGATTTCCCATAATCCCACGGGCCACAGTGGTGAAAAGCTTGTATATATCAGCTTTCCTTCTAATAAATACCAGTTAATAAGTACCATAACAATAAAAATACCTTAAAACAGGTTATAATGAGAAACAATAAGCGATAATTAACATTTTTCAATTGTTAACAGAGTATGAATATGTTTTGACAAATTCCCGTTCACAAAACAAACAAACAGAGGTCAATACGTTTACGATTGTTAAAGAAAAACAAGCTATTATAGTCCTTAATACTTAATAAATAAGACTTATTCAGTAACAAACGAGTTTTAAGTGTAAAACAAAAACAATTCTCAACTCTATGACCTCCTTTTCTCAAAAGATTTAGTACGACTTTCAAAGGTGTAATTGTCGCAGTCAAAATCAAAGCCAATTTAGATTTAAATAATAGAGGAATATAAAAAAATAACACACTATAGTCCTTAATATTAAGTATGTATAACTAACTACCTTATATTTATTTAGCAACTGCAAATCGAAGACAATTTTCAACTCTATGTCCTCCTTTTCGCAATAGATTTAGTACGACTTTCAAAGGTGTAATTGTCGCAGTCAATATCAAAGCAAATTTAGGTTTAAATAATACAGGATTACTAAAAAATAACACACTTTAGTCCTTAATATTAAGTATATATAACTCAGTACCATATATTTATTTAGCAACTGTAAATCGAAGACAATTTTCGACTCTATGTCCTTCTTTTCGTAATAGATTTAGTACGATTTTCAAAGGAGTAATTGTCGCAGTCAAAATCAAAGCCAATTTAGATTTAAATAAAAGAGGGTTATTAAAAAATAACACACTATAGTCCTTAATATTAAGTATATATAACTCACTACCTTATATTTATTTAGCAACTGTAAATCGAAGACAATTTTCAACTCTATGTCCTCCTTTTAGCAATAGATTTATTACGACTTTCAAAGGACTTATCGTCGTAGACAAAATTAAAGCAAATATAGATTTTAAAATGCAGATGTGTTGATAAAACACGTTATTATTGTGAGGTAAGTAGCAGCCCATTAACGTCCCACTGCTGGGCATAGGCCTCTTCACTCATATGAGAGAGGGTTATTAGAGCAGGCATAGTACACAAATGTACTCTCTATTCCTTCACTCTCATAGTCCAACGTGACGATAATCCGACACGATCGGAGAGATCAGGCGCATGATCGACGGTTTAACGTGCTCTCCGAGGCACGGGGGCTGTTCGCACCGCCAATTTTTTCCCAACTTCGGGCAAATATTGAGAAAATCTTAGTAGAAAACTCAATATAGATTTGGAATTGGCTCGACCCGGGACTCGAACCCAGGACTTCAGGTAGTCGAACATGCTAGGAATCGTAATACATAACCAAAGATCGGCTCTAATTTCGATGAAAAAGTCTTATGTGTTAAACAGAATTAGCACAGAAGATACTGTTCGCGCCAACTGGGCGCGAGAAGGCGCCTCTGCTCTGCTCTATGAGCATAGAGCAATATAGTCTATGGATTATCTGTAGTCTGTAGTCGTAAGAAGCCGAGCCGAGTTGTCAACCGCGAGGCGTTTCGAACGGGCGAGAAAGAGTGAAAGAGCTAGTGAAAGGTGGTGGGTTATTTCGCCCACGCGGAGCCGCAGTTGGACTTCCTAGAGTGTCTTTGGACTTGGAAAAGAAGAACGGCGTCGCCGAAAGCAGCTAGCACCGTGACGCCTTGGCATAGACACATTCCACAAACACACACATATATAAATACACATCCCACGTGATAATTCATCTGGCAGGGCTCGTCGCCGTCGAGGAGATCGGTGCCTGAAGACCAGGTAGGTGAACAAATCACCTTTGCAGCTATCCGACCCCTGTGGAATCTTCCCTTAACTTTCTCCTCCCGCCGTCTCGGGACCGATTCGACTTGGACTTTTATAGGTCGGGTCCAGGATCGGGTCACGGCCGGCGTGAACAGATACTATATCATCTGTGAAAAACTATATAGAAAAGTAACAACTAGCTTTACAACTGGCGGTTGATTCGTTAGCAGACGATTTGATTTCAAATTCTTTACGTACGCTTGAAGAATAAGGTGGTGAAATCGTGACGGGATCGTTACGAAAAGTGTGATCAGGTGAGGTGAACGAAAGGAAGATATATAAGTGAAGATAACAAATGTGGAAGTTATGTTTTACTGCAGTCGTGTGCTCTAAAAAATACTCCTTTTTTTGCCAAAGTACATCGTTATCTCCTAACTGTACCTTTGAATTAAAGAAGTAATAAATATCCCCGAAGTATCGTATCGGAAAAATAACGCCTTTTTGTGTACAAATCGAATAAAGGCACGTAATCACATGAGCTGTCAGAGAAAACAGGTCAGTGTTAAGTTACAAGGGTCACTGCACTGTACTGAGACCTTCATAAAATCACATTTTTAAGGATTGGTCCCTTTGATACATTTAATATAGACGACATTTGAGGCCTTAAGAGTAATATATAGACTAATTTACTTATTTTTCGCATGTGTCTACTTGAGAGACAGAGGGAGGGAGGGAGGGCGCTTTCGTCATCATCGTCTCAACCAATGGACGTCCACTGCTGGACAAAGATCTCTCTTAATGAATTCCGATGGGCCCGATCTTGCGCCGCTTGGATCTAGCGGCTGCCAGCAACCCGCCTGATATCATCGGTCCACCTGGTTTCTACCGACCTGGTTGCGTTTTCCGGTGCGAGGCCGCCACTCTAGCACCTTCGAGCCCCAACGTCCATCGGTTCTGCGAACTACGTTCCCTGCCCATTGCCACTTCAGCTTTGCAATTCGGTAGGCTACGTCGGTGACTTTAGTTCTCCTACGGATCTCCTCATTTCTGATTTGATCACGTAGGGAAACCCCGAGCATAGCCCTCTCCATTGCCCGCTGAGTGACTCTGAGTCTTCTTACGAGCCCCAGTCAGCGGCCATGTCTTAGAACCATATGTAATCGCTGGCAACATGCACTGTATGAAGACCTTAATCTTCAGGCACTGAGGAATTATGGATGAAAAAATGTCCCGTAAAGGGCGAGGGCGCTTTAGACGCTACTATTCTCTGTCGCATAAGTTTCCCAGCGGGAGTCTTTCGGAATACCAGAGTAGATTGCGTCTACCGATCCTCTGTGGTCCATTAAAGGATGAAGAGGGTTTCGCTGGGTTTTAGTAAGTATTCCGGCTTATTGATGGCATGCTTAGATGGTTTGGGCACGTAGAGAGAATAAATGAAAGGAGACTGACAAAAAGGATTTATGAGTCAAGAGCGAATGGAATAGTTGGAAGGGGAAGACCAAAGCGAACGTTCCTGGACTAAATCTAGGATATTTTAAGTAATGGCCAGGTCAAGAGTACTAAAGCTTGAAGAGAATGAAAGCGAAGGAGATATGTAAGGATCGTGGCAAGTGGAAGGACGTGGTCTCTGCTTACTCCTATGGGAATGAGGCGTGAAGTTATGTATGTATGGGGTTAGAGATAGAACAAGATAGAATACTATATAAAAAGGTTTACAGTGGGTAAATCTTAAAAGGTAGGTATATGCTGTCTTAAACTTTTTTATAGAAAATTTTACGAGGATTAATTCTGTCATAAATGATTTTTACGTAATTCAAACCGTTTACGCAGCACACGCATCGGAAGCTCTCAAAAGGAACTTCCTCGCTGTTTTAATACAATGTAATGCAATTTCTGTATATCTTATAATATTTTTATTAGCAAATGTTTAAGAACAAAAAATAGGAAAAATTAAGTTCTGTGAAACTACGAAACAGCAAATACGAGCCATAGGCATCGCCATATTGGGTTTGACTGCTATGCGTGATGTAATGCGACATACGATAGACGCGTGGATAAGTATCAGGCAATGAAATTAAATTACTTTAAATATAGTACATGTATATATATTCTCAATGCAATGGAAACAGTAGATGTGAGCTATAAATATTGGCCTTGGCTACTCTGCAGACTGTCTTTTATTTTAGGTCTAATCCGTGGTCGACTGTAACACGACATGCGATTGATAGAAAAAGTATTTGTAGCTTAGAAATGGTTGCTAAATCTTTATTAACCTAAAAATTCATTGCGTGTTTTTATGACACCACCATGCAATTGAAACAGCTGATGCCAGTCATGAGCATCGTCATATTGGCCTTGGCTGCATTACCGAGCGCTTACCCTTTGTTTCGCTTTACTTTCACTCCACGAACGATTGTAATACGATAGATGAACGGAATGTAAATTAAAAGAGCTTGCGTACAAAGTACACGTACCAGAAGTGAATCTTCTTTGGCAAACAAATTTTTAGGTCCTGTTTATATTTATACAAATCTATAATTCTAGATTTCCGAGACTTAGAGGTAGGGAAATAGGAAGATCTGTTAGGAATTTTAATTGTCATTAAAACATTTGACGGCCTCGCTGGCGCAGAGGTCCCGGGTTCGATCCCCGGTACGACGAATTTAGGAAATTGTATTTTCTAATTTGTCTGAGTCTGGACTGGTGGGAGGTATCAGCCGTAGCTAGCTACCACCAAACAAAGAGATTTGTGTTCCGGTACGATGCTGTGTAGAAACAGTAATGCGTATATCGCCTCTTAACAAATTAGCGCGCTTCCATCTTAGACTGTATCATCACTTACCATGACGTGAGATTACAGTCAAGCGCTAATCTGTCAGTAATAAAAAAAAACATTAAATACTCTTTCTACCGTAAGAAGTTCCACATCAAAAATGTTTCATTTTAATATCGTATCGATATCGTCTCGTAAGGGTAAAGTGACCTCAAACAATGTAAGAGCTTTTGTGTTTTATTTTACGTATGAAAAAAGGGCGTCGGTTTCCTGTTATTCCGTGTTATTGAATATGAAATGAAATTGTGAGGCCGGCGATCTCTTATTGGAACTGTTTTGCCTAAAATATTATTATTGTAACAAATATGAAATGTTATTTGTCTCACAAGAATCAAAAGTACCTATAATCGATATCGAACACATGGTAACTGTACCTCCAATGTAATTCATCAGAACAGAAAACCTTTCCACTAAAATCTTTAAAACTAATTAAATAATTTTAATGCAGTTTTCATTAATAGATAGAGTGATTCAAGAGGAATGTTTATATGTATAATACATGCATATTATAATACAGAAAATCAGAAAAATCCAAAGATTTGTAATGTGATCTCGTAACAACGATATTATTTTGCGCTTAAATCTCAAACGCTGACTAAACCTTAAGAGATAGATCAAATTAATGTACTAAGGAATTGTATATCTTTAAAAGATCTATAAAGAAATCTACAACAGCATATACCTATCTGTAAAAGATAACCCTCAGTAACCATTTTTATCTTTTGCATATTACAAAAAAAAAATGTGTTATTTATAAGCTATTTTTACCATGCAGTATTATTAATTATCCAATTAAATACATTACATACATTGTGTATTTTATGTAGATCAAAACTGTCTTTAAATGCATTTTATTATAATGGATATTTTAGAAGATATCGAAGATTTAAGAAGCGGAGGCACAGTGAGTGGACGGGAGGTGCGTTGAGCGATTCCGATAGTCATTTTACATAGGCTACATATACACCGTTATTCCCATGAGAAAGAGAATTATTACTTGTATAATTAACATCAGATTTAACACTATTTTTACCAAAGAAAATTGGATATACAGACTCTTATATAGTACTAGCAATCCCAAGTAAGAAAGTGTCCTAACTCTGATTTCTTTTGTCAGTTTGTCATTTTTAAATTCGTTATATATTTTGAATGGGAAGTCCGATTTTAATAATTTAATAAGTATTTTACACGTATTAAAACGGTATTTAATAAAATATTAAGTTAATAAGATCAGGATTAATAGAGAGGTATGAATAATATGGTCCGATTATTGTCGGCACTTGTATTAACTTTTAAAATTTAACAAGTAATTATAGTGGCTTTACTATTGTAGTTGGACATATGGTATTAAAGACTTTTTTGTAGATATTTATATCTTCTAGAATATTGTAGAACATTTTTTTGTTTTATCTTCAAAAGTCTTCGCAGAGCACGCGATGATAGATTTTTAATGTCCAATTTTTTCACACCTTGGTTTACATTAATGCAATTTTCTTACGGATCCCTAATTTTTTCAGAAAGTAATATGGCATATGTCACTCAGTGAAAATGTGGCTTTCTAATGGTGAAAAAATTTTTGAAATCGGTCCAGTAGTTTTTGTATGAAGACGATACAAAAACACAAACGTTTCCTCTTTATATTATTAGTTTAGTAGACTGTTTGTAAACCGCTGAATCTGTACCAATTGGCCAGTCAACTGTGAACTTTAAAACTTAGATTTTATTTCAAAGGAATTTGCACCTTAACGTTATACAGTTAGAGTTCAATTTTCAACTGTAACAACAAATCCCGTTTAACCAACGTCCTTGAAATGAAATCGTCTCGTTTGACCAGCATCACTAGTTAAAAGATGGGTGTTAGTGGGTCGTCTAATGTACATTGGGTCATTGACATCTGTCTCAACGAGTACCAAATAAAGAGATTTTTAAAAATGGCGACAGAGATTTCTTCACCAAACAAATTATCTACATTACAAACTATCCATCTATTCATCTGTCAGTTTCCTTCAAAGTGTGGTAGCCAAATTGACTTGGATTATAAAATATAAAAGTCAGCTCATGTCTGTAGTCAATGAGGCAGTAACAATATGTAAAGTAAGTTAGTAGAAACCCATTAACGTCCCACTACTGGGCATAGGCCTCCTCACTCGCATGAGAGAGGGTTTTTAGAGCATAGACCCACCACGCTGCTCTACTGCGGATTGGCAGGCATAGTACACAAGTGCACTCTCTATTCCTTCACTCTCATAGCCCGGTGAGCCGTGAATCCGACACTTGCGGAGAGAGATCAGGCGCAGGACCGACAGCTTAACGTGCTCTCCGAGGCACAAGGGTAGATCACACCGCCAACTTCCCAACTTCGGGCAAATATTGAGAAAATCTTACCCAGGACCTCATGTCTGTAGTAGAACATGCTAACCACTAGACCAATGAGGCAGTTACAATAAATACGTATATGTCGGAGAATAAGAGAGAACGGAGCAGCATAAAGCACAGGGGCGTGGGTTTCTCCGCCGACATCGTTATTAATTGGATCCATTATTTAATTTCTCATTCTGTGGGCGTTCGTGGGTAATGTTGGTGAAATCAAACACTTTATTAATTAGCTCGGATTATAATGTTCAATCACTTAATGTTTCCGATATCAATTTATACAAACTCATTAACAATAATAGCTAGGAACGCGACAGTTTCAATAGTCAACCACTCCGACCGACTGCCACTCGAGAACTGCCGAGAGACGGGCCGGACTGCCACTTATTGACTCTGCCCCCACGCCGATACAAAGATGGCGCCAGCGTTCCACAGACTATTACACACGGACCACCGATCCACAGACTCTTGCACTCCGACATATATATAAAAAATACACGTGGCTTTGCCATATTTATAATAGGTATTAGGAGACCCCTTCCGAAAACGAAGCTAAATGCTTTCTTCCTAAAAATATATTACTAAAAAAACCAGCATTGAAACACAAAATCAAAAATCAGCTGACGCTCGGGTAAACCAAACCATACGGACGGCGCCATTGTGGCGTTGACCCGAGCGTCAGCTAATTTTTAATTTTGTATTTCATTGCTGGTTTTTTTAGAAATATATTTTTTATGAAATTATTGTTTCATTTTGCTGTACTAACACGATGTAGCGTAAATAATGCTTATGAAAAGCTATAAAATATGATTTTTTTTAATTATTATCGATTATTTTCCATCCCATCATCAAAGGTGTCATTAGTATCATCGGCTCTCTTAGTTTTCGGGAGCGGTACACCTATAAGATAAAACGGATATAGCGAGTTATCCTGAAACATGATACAAACTGTTAAAGACTTTTTTGTAGATTAATAAAAGAGAAATTATGTTGTCATAAATTGTTTCCTATATCTGAAAGGGATTAGGCAGCGTTTTCGATGAAAACTCCCAGGCTTTGATTTTTCCAACACTTCCTAGATATAGTTATATTTCAACTAATTTAAATGAAACCTTAATAAATTATGCATATAAACCTTCCTCAAGAATTATTCTATCTATTGTTGTATATTACATGAAAATCGATTTAGTAGTTTTGTATATACATATATATTATTATACGCGTCAATTTGGCATCCGTATTTTGAATGAAATCTACAATTGAGTAGACTGACTTAGCTAAACTACTAGCTCTATTTTCATGTAATTTACACCAAAAGATAGATTAATTCTTAAGGAAGGTTTAAATATATAATTTGTCAAGGTTTTCTTTAAGTTAATGAAAATATAACCATAACTCTTGGAAGTGTCGAAAAAACCATGGCTTGGAAGCTTTCATCGAAAACGCTGCCTAATCCATTGGAAATATAAAAAAATAACATATTACAGTATTATTCGTCTTTTATAGGTCTACAAAAAAGTCTTTGGTAGTATATGTCTACCGATTAAGGATAACTCGCAATATCCCTTTTATTTTTTAAAGCGTATTCGAATATAGACACATTTTTTACGCATTAAGCGAAGCCGGGGCGAGTCATTAGTATATATAATATAAACAGGCATATATAGCAGCTTTTATTAAATTATATATTCTCATTTTTATGTATGCAAAAAAGTGAAAACAGGATATATCAGGAAAGTAGTTTAAATTAATATTTGTCATGCGGTTAGGTTTCAAAGAAAGTCTGAGTAAATTGTTATATTGAGGTCGCAGGTGAAATTCAAATTTTAATATTTCCATACTAACGAACTGACGCGAAAGTAACTGTTTCTGTTACGCTTTTACTCCTAAAATATTAAGCCATTGATGGTAAAATTTGGCACAGAAATAGACTAGTGTTTGAAGGGAAATATGGATTTCATTTTTTAATGAAAATATAACTTTAAGTAAGTAAAATCGGGGTGTAAAGTTTGTATACAATCCCATCTCTTTTTAAGTCTAGAGAAATAAAAAATTGATAAACTCTTGTCATATATTAATGCATTATTTAGTTGTTAGCAATCAAGTTATAAAACAATTTATTTATTTTTCAAATTTCAAATAGATTTTCACAGATATTTCTAATATATCTTTAAATATTTCTTACACTATATTTGAGTATAATCCTTTTGCTAAGAAAATCCCACAATAATCTTAATTGTCGGTCATTACAATATTAGTTTTACTTATATCATTAAAATGAGAGCAAAATCATTCCCTTCCTTTTATTCACAATTATTTACTAATTACTAAGACATATAATATATTAAAATTATTTCAAATGTATATAAAAATTAAAAAGGGTAAGGAAAAAAGTTAAACACAAAAAAAAACAAAAGAAGATACAATGCTTCATATTGTTAAATAGTTTTTCAATGAGCTATATTTTTATATAGCTTTTGTATTTATCCCTTAGATTGCCCAGCCGCCTTTTATTAGCCCCCGTAGTTTGCCCACGCGTTTTAACGGAAACAACCGTCGCCTGCACCGTGGGTCGAATCACGCTAAAGGTCTTTGGGACTTAATTGTTCATGAAAGACTATCAAATGGTATAATTTTTATATTTGCTAATAATTAAACTATACAATGTTATCTTTGATTTATCTAAATTAACATTCTGGTGAGGCGTCATATTGCGCTAAACTTTGAGATAGTGAAAAAAGTCCGTCTTATATTTATAGACTCATATCTTAAAAATTAAATCCTACCGCAAGGGTTTTCATTAATATTCACATCACTTATATAATCAAAAATACAAATAATTACTTCTAAACACACACAGATTATAAAATACCAGTAAAAAACTTAACGACTTTCGACGCGACTCTCGCGTTAGTAACGGTCACTTTGTGAGTGATTTATTTTTGTTTTTTCTATTGTCTGGTGTTATCCCTATGCATATTTTGTTACGACAGTTACCGAGAAGCGGAATATATAAAACACTTATATTTCTGATTGCCCAAGTTGGGACAGAAATATCATATCATTCATCTCACTCAAAGAGGCCCACGAACGAGAGAGGGAGATTGCAATGGATGCTTCCTCAAGGCAGCGTCTGTTAGTCATTAATGGTTCACCATTGATGAATGCGAAAGTTGAAACCCTGGTGCTTCATTCATGAATGAAGAGGGTTCCGCTGGGTTTTAGTGGCTATTGCAAGGCCTGCTTGTTCGCCAAGTTCCACACTTCTGACACACGGTCGGGGCCAGCGCATAAAAGCGTTTCCCAGCGAAAAAAAAAAACGAACTATCGTATCATGTCAACTAGTAGTTGCAAGAAATCAAACAACATCAAAGGAGCAATCGAAGGGTTTATTACAGGGACGTATTTAGTTATCTTTAAAGGAAATGTTAACTTTATATAGCACTGGTTGTGTTACCCGCGTATTTCTCAATCCTAGAGGTACACAAATTTGGTGAATCTATTCTTAATTAACGTCCGTATCCGGTAAGCAATGTTTATACCAAATTTAAAGTCAATATAAAAATGAATCGCAAAATGTGTTGGTAAGCGCATAACTCAACAACGCCTGTGTCAATTCTGACAATTCTTTTTTTTTAAATGTTCGTTGAAGTCCAAGAATGGATTTTACGGCGAGAATAATTACAGGGCAAAACCCTAAAACAGCCCTTTTCTGTTTCCCATACAAACCCCATCTAATTAAAATATAGAATCAATTTGATCTTTATTGCTATTTAATAAAGTTCATAACAAATAACAAATACTCACTGTTGTCTAAGCAAAGTAGGTGTGTTCCTAACGTCAAAGAGTCAATTTGCACTTTATTACCGTTATACAAGGTTCAAACTCAATTGAATAGTCACAAAAATGTAAAAGCTATTTTATAATATAAATATTTGGTACTGCTGTAATTTCATTTCGAAAATCATTCGTAAAACTGTCAGATTCCAAATCTTTTTGACAGAACGAAGTCTGTCAGGTTTGCTAGTATTTAATAAACATGATTTTATATGTATACATTTGAAGTACAATATAAGCTAATTATAAATGGATTTCAAAGCTCATTATTGCTCAACAGTGGCTTACGAGTGTATATTATAACGTCTGTCACGATGTCTTCATAGCTTGTGGTCAAGACTAGCTTGATCGTATTATTAATTGTCCAGTTTCTATGACGTAAATATTTCTCAAAGCCATATTTTTATTATTTATTAACTACTGACTATATCTGGCTTTACACGGATAGTAGATTATACAATGATTTATCTGTCATAAGATCGTAATAGCTTGTTATGTGTAATTCACTTAAATGTAACTTAATAGATGCACAACTTGAAGTATTTCAGTTTCGCTATTATATAGACATTATATACATAAATATTTCTTTATATATAACAATAATAACTACAATACAATTCATTTATTTGATGCAGAAGATTCGAATAAAGTGCGCGTAAAAAGTTAATGCTACCAACGTATTTCAGTTGATTCATATTTTTTTTGAAAATTGAAACGTATATAGTAAGTTATCCTTAAAAGATAGATCTATACTATGTTAAAGTTTTTTGTAGATCTATAAAAGAGGAACTATCTTATCATAAATTATTTTGTTATATCGCTAAGGATTAAGGCAGCGTTTTCGATGAAAGCACTCAGACTTGATTTTTTCGGATACTTGCAACTATTGACGGCATATGTAAACCGATTTAAACAAAACTCTTTACAAATTATATACATAAACCTTCCTCAAGGATCATTCTGTTAATTAATGAAAAGTATATGAAAATCCAATAAGTAGTTTTTGAGTTAATCGCGAAGACTTACAGACAGGACTTCGTTTGATTATATATAAAGATACACAGAGCACCGTCATTTAGTCACTTATCTATATATTTGTTAATATAATATGTTTTATATATTAAATTAAAAACAACAAAGAACCCAGCCATATTGTGCTTCAGTGGCTTTACCGTTAAATTTATATTCGTTGATAATTTAGTTGTTCAAGATCAACAAGATTTCGCTAAACAGGTTGATTTGCAAAACTTCTCACGTCTTCGAAAAACAACATTATTCTTTAAGCCTGTATTTATTTAGATTTTACAGAAGTAATATAAAATTTAAATAAAGTCTACGCCATCTAGCACGAACTTCTTTGTCTCTCTAAATAGAAAGAAACTTTTAAACATTTCTACGTGAGCTTTCATTAGACGTTGTACAATTTTTGGGATAACAATTTTTTTAATAGATTAATATTTGAAAAAACTGGATAAATATCAACTATACATTTAAATGATGTATTTGAATTGTAGTTGCATGAATAAAAATGTGATTTTATTGTCTATTAGCTGTTCCCCATGTTGTTATCAACGGAGTTCTCAATCCGGTGAGATGGACGCACAATGACAGCCGATGTCGCTAGAACAAATTGATTCCTGTAAATTATTTCGATATTTTAATAATCTCTATTAAACGCATGCTGAAAATCAGCTGGACCCAGAACGTTGCCAATGAAGAGATCTTGTGACGAATGGATTGTCAGCGGGAACTTTGGAAGACCGTCAAAAAGAAGAAGGTTGCGTATCTGGGCCACGTTCTGAGACATGGCAGGTACGGACTCTTACAAGTAATAATGATGGACAAAGTGACTGGCAAGAAGCGTATTGGTCGCACGAGGTTGCGTAACATCAGGGAATGGACCGGGATCGCGAGTGCCGCTCAAATAATTAGCCTCGCGAGGGACAAAGCTAAATATGGAGAACCGACTGCCAACCTTCGTTGGTCGGAGGCACTTAAAGAAGAAGAAGATTAAAATTAGGTAGCAGTTCTAGAGGTATAAATGACGTAACCAACCCAATCTTGTTTTAAATAAATACTAGCGTCCCTCGACTTTGCACTGATCGTAGGACCACATGACTGTTAGAGGTCATAGTTTTTGTAATGCTCACCTGCAAGATGGCGTGGAGGACAGTGGCTTCCTTCTGTGAAATTGTTTTTTTGTTAAAAAGCGCATGAGAGGCGAAAGGAGGACGTTGTATACTGTTTTATTCTCGGGCGTAAGAAGTTAGGAGGTAGGCGGCGTAGATTTGTGCTTCTCCTCCTTCTTAAGTTTTGCATACGAATCTTTCGGAGTACCAGGGTAAAATGCGTTCACCAATATTCTGGTGCTCTACAAAAGGATGTGGAGTTTTAGTATTCTGGATTGTAAGTTAGTCTAATCAGGGTACATAAAGGCATTTCCCATCGTAAAAAAACCACGTGATTGTGATGGGTCTTATATGTATATTATAGCTAAATGGATACTACTTGAAGTATTTTAATGTATTTATAATATCTGTCTAATTATCACGATCAGCGAATATAGAAACAGAATGATAACAAAATCGTGGGATATAGTTTATTGGTGTAGCTTCATAACTATCAACTCAATCAAAAATTTAAGTACACCGCTGAATAGCTAAAGGAACAAAGAATTTATTATGCTAAGTAAGGTCTGGAACACATCACGCATGGCGGAGGGGGAAATCCCGCAATTTTAATGTATCTTATTATCCGTCTTATAATTATAGAACTTCTTATAATTATAGAAAGTGTGAATTAACTGTGTGAAAGAGGATATGTATGTTAGAGGTGTGGATGTAGAAATGACAGCGGATAGAGTGAAGTGGTGAAAGGAAATATGCTGTGCATACCCCACCTAGTGGGATAAGGGCAAGAAAATGCTGAATTATAGAACTTCCGTCTATCTATCACGGTCAGCTGATATAGAAACAGTGCTAATATAGAAACAGAATGATAACAAAATCGGGGTCTAAAGTTTGGTGATATAGCGACATATCTATCAACTTTATCCGAAATCCAATTAAACCAAAAGATAGCTAAAGGATCAAAGAATTTATTACACTATGTAAGGACTGGAACACATTGCGTATGATGGAGGGGCAAGCCCCGCAATTTTAATGTTATCTTATTAGGCGATTTATAATTATACAACTACTGTCTAATTATCACGATCAGCTAATATAGAAACAGAATGATAACAAAATCGGGGTCTACAGTTTGGTGTTATAGCGACATATCTATCATTTCTATCCGAAATCCAATTACACCAAAAGATTGCTAAAGGATCAAAGAATTTATTACGTTTAGTAAGGACTGTAACACATCACACGCGGCGGAGGACGAAGCGTTACAACTTTGAAAGTCATTCTGCTGTGTATCGAGATTCCTTATAATTATTCGTTTACTTAATTTATTTTCTGAACCTGTTACCTAATAGGAGATATATTAACGTACGACAAACAACCCATTTTTTTAATAAAATTCATGTAACATTGTGAATTAGAACAAGATATATAAGTAATATAAAAAATGTAAGTGATGTGACCTTTCTCCAAGTATTGTCACTTTCCATTGCAAGTGTCACGTGTGTTATTGTAATACGATATGTGTTATTGTATGCTGGACACAAAAATCAAGGGGTACCGTGAAACTTTCGTATACTTTCTTTCCACGTTACACTTTACTTGGCTCATTCCCAAACCGAACACGTAGAGGCGACCCGAACATATTGTTACATATTTATTGTTATATTTTCTTTGTAATACAACGTTTTAGAAATAAAATTGGTGACACAATGAGTGTGGAATTTTATTATATTTTAGGTATTATATATTGGGTAAATACATTTTATATATATATGTCGGAGAATAAGAGAGAACGCATAAAGCACAGGGGCGTAGGGTTCTCCGCCGACATCGTCATTAATGGGATCCATTATTTAATTTCTTATTCTGTGGGCGTTCGTGGGTAACGTTGGTGCAAACTCATTAACAATAATAGCTAGGAACGGTTCCAACAGTAGACCGCTCCGGTCGAGCGCTACTCGACAACTGCCGAGAGACGGGCCGGACTGCTACTTATTGACTCTGCCCTCACGCCGATACACAGATGGCGCCAGCGTTCCACAAACAATTGCACTCCGACATATATAAGTCTCATTAAGTAAATCAATTAATGAAGTAGACTTTCGTTCGTATCATTTATCGTAACATTGAAGATCATTACAGAACTACTTGAAATACAAAGTAAAACGAGGGTTTCTTTATCTCCTATTCTGTGAAGAACCCAATATTTTCCCAGTAGGACAACTTTTTAAAATGAAATTCTTTAATTTCTTAGGCGTTTACGTCATTTTTGTGCCTGTTTCTGATGATGATTACATTAAGAAATGTCGTAAAAATCTTAACAGAAAGTCTGCTTCTTCTCGTTTTGTTCTGAGAAGAATCCACGACAATCTCAGTTGAATATTTTTTATTAAGTTAGGTCAATTTATTCACTCCCAAACTTTCTATCATCTAATTAATACCTCAAATTATAATATGATATATTTGAAATAATTTTCTTGTACGTTTTGTTTAAATTAATATATTAGAAGGGGTTCTCTCTCTCTCTTGCTCTTGCCTTACTCCTTCTCTCCTTATCTGTTCCTCTCCCTCCCTCTCTCGCCTTCTTTCTTTCTCATTCTAGCTATCTATCTCCCGCCTCTCTCTGTCTTCCAACTCACTCCCTCTCACTTTCTTTATATTACGTTTAATTGGCTTTACCTTTATAAAGGTTTTTTTTTATCTCATAAATGGTATCTCTAGTTAATCTCTACCTTCAATTTATTAGGCAAGTGCATTTCTATAAATATAATTAAGAAAAGTGTCAGTCGGACACTTATTTGCGTGTGTCTCCTATGCATTTGATAGACGATAAAGAGCTTTATTATTAACGTATAAAAAAGAAGTTACGTTGTCCAAAAAACAACTACGCTTTATGATTAACAATGCATAATTGTTTTGTCATATTTTATAACGGTATAGTTAGAATATTACGTTTGCTATTACGACATACAAAAAGTAAATGTGTCGAACAATGGCCAACAACCCTAACACTGGTATTTCGCAGTCATTTTTTTCTTTACATTTAGTAACAATTGTATATAATATCTCGCTCCATAAATAATTGTATTTGCGTTGAAATTCACGAGAAGTTTTGCAAGAGGGTGTCGAAACCGCACAAGGCCAGCCGCTCTGTGAGGACGGCTGTTTCCAATTTGTTCACAAATTCTCAACACTACGGATAATTAGAAAAAAAAATGAAATTTGTAACAGTAAAGCGGACTTTTAACAGTATTAGAAACCCAAGTTTATAGTCAACTAGCGGCCCGTCCCGGCTTTGCACGGGTAGACATAAATAGTTTCCTAATACTAAAACTAAGCAGCTCTGAAAAGAACTTTTTAAGTGAAGCATAAAAATATTTAAAAAAAAACTCGACATATTAAGTAGTAAGGTAACCTAGTTCATAATGCACCCCCTTCTCCCGCACTGCCCCTCTCTCATCTTTAGTTACTCGATGCGCTGCGTGGCGGCCGCCGCCGGAATGTGTTTTTATTTTAATTTCATGATATCTTTTGAATGGAATATCCGATTTAAATAATTCAAAAAGTAATCATCGGGTATTGAGACAGTCTTGAATATTAAATTATTTATTTGGATAAAAATTTATAAATGGTATGGATAACACGGTCTGATTTTGATCGGCATTTCTATCAATTTGTTAAATGTAAAAAAGTAGTTATAGTGACGTAACTACAATAGTTAGACATATGGTCTCGCGAAGTTTTTTGTAGATATTGATATATTCTATAATATTGTCGAACATTTTTTTGTCCTATCATTAATACTCTTCACAGTGTATGTGATGAAAGACATTTTATGGCTAATTTTTTTACACCTTCGGTTGGTTTATGTTACTCAGTGATAATGTAGCTTTCTAATGAAAAAAGAATTATTAAAATCGGTGCAGTACTTTTTAATTTATTCGTTACATGAAAACATACAAATCTTTCCTCTTTATAATATTAGTGTAGATTACTGACAGGTCTACGGAGCCTACGTCCGCTACAGACTGACATATGCAGCCCCTGCCTGGTACTCCTTCTGCTCAGGTTACCTAAGGCGAAGGCTACAGATCCAGCAGAACAAGAGCCTACGTATGATAGTAGGAGCTCCGAGGTACGTCAGGAATGACGTAATACACCGCGACACCAGGACGCCCACCGTGGAGGTGTTTGTCCGCCAGCTGGCAAGGAGGATGTTCCGCCTAGCCGATAACTCCCCGCACACACACCTCCATGGGATTGCCAGCCACCATCCTAGAGTGGCAAACACTGGGCGCCCCTTACCTCGTGAGCTTCTGCTGTCCCTACCATCAGACGTGGGTGATGACGGCACAGACGACGCGCCGGCAGTGGCTACACCCGGACTGACCTCACTAGACTAGACCTGGATGGGCCCGCTGGCGTCGCCGGCGGGAACCAGCCCGATTGCCACTACGGGCAAAAATAAATTACCGAGCATCCGCGCGATGCTCGAGGCTTAGCCCGCGTAATGGGACAAAAGCCCCGAGGCCCGTAATCCTCAATGCAAGTTGAGACGTACCCGAGAGAGAGATTGACAGAATACTACAGAAGACTCCGGGCATAAAAGGCGAGTAGAGACAGGGACTACAAATTGTTTTCAAAAAAAAATTACCATATTTGACGTAATAACGTCTATTAAAATCATGCTTCATACACGAAAAGGCATAACACATTATCATGTTTTATAAGCGATAGAGAGGCGCGATCAGCCTCAGCGTTTTCATCAATGTCTTATAGGAGGCAAAACTGAATTAGTAAACACCACCAAGCGGCGTAAGGTCTCGTAATAAGGGCTTATTTTTCAACATGCTGTTACAAATTATAATGATAGCGAAAATTGCTGAAAAAAGAGAGCTGGGAAGAAGAAAGGACGAGCAGGAACAGGATGAAGTTTGAAACGATCATTGCATACTTCCTTCCCTTCTTTTATTCTCATTAAACCTTTCATACAAGTTCGTCGGTTCAGAGTACTCTTGACCTGACCCTAATTTAAAATGTCCTGGATTTGGTCGAGGAATGTTTGCTTTGGTCTTCCCCTTCCAACTTTCGCATTCACTCTTGACTCATAAATCCTTTTTTTCAGTCTTATTTCATGCATTTTCTACATGCCCAAACCATCTAAGCATACCTTTCTCAATTTTAGTCATTACATCTTCTTTTATGCAACAATCTTCAATGATGGAGATGAAAGATGTAGAAAAAGAGAAGAGGTTTAAAAGTTATCGAGCAATTGCTCTCTCACCTACTCAATTCCCGCTTATCTATCTTCGAATGTGTATGTAAGGTAAAGGTAAGGTAAGTAGCAGTCTGAATTATAGATGTCCTCGTGTAAATATTTGAAGATTCACCATTCTCTTTGACCACCTCCTTTTTTGCTTGCCTGGTCTAGTGGTTAGCATGTTCGACTATAGACATGAGGTCCTGGTTTCGATTCCTGGCTCGGGCCAATTTTAAAATAGATATTTAATTCAGCCGTCAGCCCTGCGTCTGATCTCTTTCTGATCGTATCAGATTCCCGTCATATTGGACTATGAGCGCGAAGAAATAGAGAGTGCACTCGTGTTCTATGCCTGCCAATCCGTAGTGGAGCATTGTGGTGGGGCTATGCTCTATATCCCTTTCTCCTATGAGTGAGAAGGCCTGTGCCCAGCAGTGGAACGTTAATGGGCTGCTGCTTACTTACTTTTTTACATTCTCTTTGATACAGGTTTCTATCTAGGAGAAGAAAGAAGTCCTGGCTACGTAATAAAAAGGTCTGCTATGAAAACAATCGTAGAGCTTTCGATAGGGAGAAGTTTTACAACCTTCAATGATGCAGAAATACGGAAGATTATTAGAATTCCATAATTAAGCCTTTCTTCTTCTATTACTGTTAATGGTTTCAGTTGTTACAATTGAGTACACGTCACTTCGCCAGTATCACGTACACTGGAGAAAGGACGAAGGAGGTTGTTAATGTTGACATTTACCACTTGGCTTTTAAAACTTATTCAAAGTGCAGGAAGTACAAATCTGGTCATAATAATTGAAATCGTAATAAAAACTTAATAAACTGAATTGAATGCAATATTTTTTGTAATATTATCATAATATCTAATGTAATATTACAATACTGACTCACAATGGGTTCATTCAAAAAATGGTATTTGAAATATCCGTTCGATTTTAAATTCGAACGCGACCATGACTTGTCTGAGTTTTATAAATGAGTCATTCAAATATCTCAATACAAAATATTATAAATCACTGATTTTTATATAATGAGATTCTATTTTGAAATCTTTTAAACCGTTCAACTTCCCTCGTGTCTTCTCCAACCTACGTGACACTGGCGATGTGGCGTCAGCTCAGTTACACATGAAAGCCATTAACAAGAAGAAAGTAGTATAAATTTAAAAAGCTAAAATCTAAAACACTCTATTATAGCTAATTTAAATTACAATTGAGTATTGAACTATACATAAAACAAAGACGTATTCGTTCAACTATTTATAACTGATGAATTATTTTATTTTGGATAAGAAACAGGACAATTTCTGTTTAAGAATAAAAGGTAATTAAATGATTACACAGACCAGTGAACTTGTTACTTTTAAGAAATAGACAAAGAGCAAGCTATAGGGAATATAAAACAATTAATAATTACAGAGGAAAACAATTAAGTGATAGACTATATATAGTACACAATTATAAGTTTTTTAAATTTTGATTTAACTGTGATATAGAAATAACTATTAAAATAACTGAGGCCAATGACAATGAACAAATGACAATGAATTAAAAACAAATGTAATACGTGATAAAGATGATAAATATTTATTTTTTTAAATTTTGGTTTGTGTATTTGTAAAACCTATTATATTATATGGAAATTGCGTTTAGGGATTTGTAAAGGACAAGAACACACCAGAAATATATCTGAAAAAAGATATGTGTATACAAGAGAAGGAAAATAAACTTCTTTGGCTTGTACTAGATGATCTGCTCATAACATTTGTACCTCATAAGAGAGATTGAGAAGGGATAAAGTCGGTAAGTAAAAACAAGATTGTAATGAGACAACCTTAAAAGATAGACATATGTTGTCTTAGACTTTTTTTTAGGTTTTTTAATAGGGAACAATTCTGTTATACATGATTTTTGTGTAAATTTAACCGTTTATGCAGCACACGCAGTGGAAGATCTCAAAAACGAAAACAAAACATTCTTCATTTGTGCACGCTTCTATTACTCTTAGAGACAAAGGCGTTTAAACAAATACACTCTTCAGCGTTGCAATATTAATATAGAATATATTTTTTAACAAATTTTTATTTTAAACTAGCAATGCCCTGTGGTTTCACCCGCTTAGATACTGATCTCGTGGCAGTGTAAAATTTACAAGTCAGAAGATCATAAAAGTTTTATTTTTCTTATTTTTTTCAGATTAAACAATACACACTTAAATTCATAATATAATCAACATACAGCTTTTACTCTATAACGATTGTATATCTAATTAATACATTTTTAAATTCGCAAGAGCATTTATGTCCGACATTAGTCAATTTAAAATTCTCTACAGGTATTGGAAGATTATTTAAATCGGTCCAGTTGTTATTATAAATTGTTAAAATTAAAACAAAAATTCTAAGTGCACAACAGTCTTCTATAATATTAAAGAAGGGATTTATTTGTAATACTTTGTTGTCTCAGAGCTTCTCTAAACACAACATTTGACACTCTGGAGTTCGACTTCGGGATACATTATTTTATTTAGATTAAGATTTTTAAATTCGTTATATCTTTTGAATGGAATATCCGATTTTAATTATTTATATGGTATTTGGCAGATATTAAAATGGACTTCAATAAAATACGAAATTGAATACACATACATACACAGCATCACGCCTCATTCCCATAGGGGTAGGCAGAGACAACATCCTTTCACTTGCCACGATCCTTGCATATCTCCTGCGCTTCTTTCATTCTAATTAAACCTTTCATATAAGTTCGTCGGTTTAGAGTACTCTTAACCTGGCCCTTATTTAAAATGCCCTGGATTTGGTCCAGGAACAACTTTCACATTCACTCTTGACTCATAAATTCCTTTTGTCAGTCTCCTTTCATTCATTCTCTCTACATGCCCAAACCATCTAAGCATACCTTTCTCAATTTTAGTCACTACGTCTTCTTTTATACCACAACGCTCTCTTATCACACTATTTCTTACTTTGTCACTCAGTTTTAATCCACTCATGCTTCTCAACGCTCTCATCTCTACCGCATTTATTTTACTTTTGCGATTCTTCTGCCATACCCAACTTTCACAAACATAAAAAGTAGTTATAGTGGCATAACTACAGTAGTTAGAAACATGGTATCGTAAACTTTTATGCAGATATTAATACGATCTATAATATTGTAGAACACATTTTTGTTCTATCATCAATAGTTTCCAAAGCGCACCCAGTTTAAGATTTTATGTGACCAATTTTTTCACACCTTGGATAACATTAATGCATTTTTATTAGGGATCCCTATTTTTTTTTGAGAATGTAATATGAAAATGCAGCTTTCTAATGGTGAAAAAAAATTTTAAATCGGCCCGGTAGTTTTTGAGTGAAAACGCTCCAAACATACATATATGCATAAGCACATATGTGTCCTCCACTATATATGTATATCCACTATTAATTATACTATTAAGAAGTTTCACTTCAATTTGAAACCATACTTGTTATCACTGTGGGCAGTGGGATGATTTTCAAACGATTAAACAACAAAATGATAATAACAATTGTCATTAAATATAAATCATTGGTCACCGTTACGTAACCACAACAACCATTGACAGTATCGAAATAGTATAACCGAATCATTTTGCGGTTGAAACGAGTTAGACAGCTGTTTCGATGATCTTACGATATAATAGGCCGATGACGTAATTTTTATATAATATAATTTTGTAGTAAAACTTCTCAACGCACGTTTGACTTGGGGAGTGTGCTGGTGAATGCGTGACGAGGGAGTTACAAACAGTGTGATCGGACAAGACGAACGGACGGCGTTTTAGACGGCACACTCGTTTTTGTTATCTATAGGCATGCTTGACTTGGGAAGAGAGCTGGTGAATAAGTGACGAAAGCGTTACGACAAGTGTGATCAGACGAGGCGAACGGACGGTGGATATAATAAAATTAAAAGTGAAACTATTTTATACACGCTTAACTTGGGGAGTAAGCTGGTGAATGCGTGACGAGAGCGTTACGACAAGTGTGATCAGACAAAAGCGAACGGCCCGCGGATATAATGAAATTAGAAGTGAAACTATTTTATACACGCGTAACTTGGGGAAAAAGCTGGTGAATGCGTGACGAGAGCGTTACGACAAGTGTGATCAGACAAAGCGAACGGCCCGCGGTTATAATGAAATTAGAAGTGAAACTTCTTTACACACGCTTAACTTGGGGAGTAAGCTGGTGAATGCGTGACGAGACTGTTACGAAAAGCGTGATCAGATTAAGCGATCGGCCCGCGGTTATAATGAAATTAGAAGCGAAACTTCTTTTTACACGCTTAACTTGGGGAGTAAGCTGTTTAATGAGTGGCGAGAGCGTTACGATAAGTGTGATAAGACGAAGCGAACAAACGGCGGATATAATGAAATTAGAAGTGAACCATGTTTATACACGACTTACTTGGGGAGTAGGCTGGTGAATCTGTGACGAGAGCGTTACGAAAAGTGTGATCTGGCAGAGCGAATATAATAAAAGTGGAAGTAAAACTTCTTTACATACGCTTAACTTGGAGAGTAAGCTAGTGAATCCGTGACAAGAACTTTACGAAAAGTGTAAGGTGAACGGACAGCGTTATACACGGCACACTCGCTTTTCTTATCGAAGTTAAACTTCTTTAGATATGCTTGATTTGGATAGTGAGTTGGTGCATGAGTGACCAGTGTGTTACGAAAAGTGTGATCCGGCGAGGTCAATATAAAAATTTTAATTAGTATTTGTAGCAAATTAATATATCTATATGTTTATACATACATCCTTACTAATGTTATAAATGCGAAAGTAACTCTGTGTGTCACGACAAAACTACCGAAACGATTTAAATTAAATTTGGTACACTGATAGTCTAGACCCTGAGAGAGGATATAGGCTACTTTTTAACGTAGACGCTCACTGAGAACGAGAGCCATTCACCATTTTATTTGACATTCGTCATACATGTTCCTTTCGTGAACTTTTAAAGTATCATGTTTATGATATTCTTTATCAAAGTAAGAAGTTGAAACAGCGACAGAGATATCTTGATGTAGAGTTTCAACGTACCTCCAATAGATGGCGCTGTACCGTTTTACATCGCGCTGACGTTTCTCCATATAAACCGCGTTAAATAAGTCTCAACTTGTACTTAATTGTTACAAGATTAGTTAAATTCACTCTTAAAATTTTTGAAATCAGCGCCCTTCGGCACTGATCATAGTACGTAAGTGTTTGTTTCCTAGGGATGTGACATTGCATGAGAAATCGATTTATATTAATCGATAATTCTTTTAAAAATTATCATGGGTGTTAAACTTTCCCGCGCTTTTTTTTGGTCGATTAACGCTAAAGTAGCTCTTGGGTCTTCAGGTACTGACTGGACATGGGTGTTTCAGTCAGTATCTGAGTCGGACAGGGCGCCAGACGACAGCGACGACGTTCAGCACAAATTGCGGTCTGCCCTGCATGGAGTATTGAGGGGTGAGCCTTAATAGACTGGAATGACGAAGACCTCTTACCACCAACAGCAATTACGGCCATGCTGTGGGAGAGTGGGCCGAACCAACGCGGAGACGGAGACGCAAGAGTGACACAGCCGCCTAGCAGTCGTTGAATGCTCCAGCTTTCAGTCTGAGGGGTTGCGAGCGGTAAGAGAGGGGGTTCGCACCGTTCTTTAGTATGCAGCCCCGAGAAGAATGCAGCTTAACGTGGCCTTAGGCTTCATTGTAGTAATAATAATCGTAAGACATCGCACAAGGGAGGCACCAGATGAAAGTTCCTTGGAGAGCCTGGTGTCGCCTTACGTATGCTGAGGAAGGCCACCGAGGGGATTTTAGAGGGTTTTATCCTACATAACCTGGCCTTTCCCCCGAAAAGGCCGGGTATCTTTTGAAGAATTCCCCCCGTGAAAAAGAAAGCTCCTGGGACTTAGTTGTTCATGAAAGACGGCCAAATGTTATAATTTTTATGATTGCTAATAATTAAACTATACAATGTTATATAATCACTAATAAACACTCACGGTTTATAAAATACCACAAAAAAACTTGACGACCTTGGACGCACCATTTGTAACGGTCACTTTGTAACTGATTTATTTTTATTTTGTTACGAGTTACTGAGAAGCGAAATAGATAATACACATTATGACTTAATAAGAAAGAGATGCTTATATTTCTTATTGCCCGAGTTGAGACAGTATGTTTGTGTCAGGACAAATAGTAGTTGACACGGGCAATCTAATGGTTATAAATGCTAAAGTAACTGTCTGTCTGTCGCGCTTTAAACATAAGTTTCAAGCGTCTAGCTCTGTAGACGATACTTCCATCCCTTAAAACCTTTTTATTGTAATAAAAAGTAGCCAATGTCCTTTATGAGGCGTTAGAGTATTTGTTTATCAAATTTCATTGAAATGGGTTTAGTAGTTTTAACATGAAATAGGCAGAGTTGCTTTCCCATTAAAAATCAATTTACGTCCTTTCTCAGGCTTTAGATTATCTGTGTATCAAAATTTATTGAAATCGGTAGTAGTTTCAGCGAGACATCGTGACAGAACTTTTTTAGTCTACTTGAATAAGGAATATTTAGATTTTGAATGAATAGTGACAAAATAAACACCTATTTCTGCGTCTATTTCATAAAGTTCTTGCCTGACAATGTTGCGTAGTTATCGTGTAAGTGTTGAATTGCGCAAACCATGGTTCATACAAATATGACAGTTGAAAAATGTTATCTAACTTGAAGTTATGTTACGCTTTTGAAATATGTAATAACTGAGGACTGGTAGAAATAAGAATGTTGTATGCAATTCATACTAGGTAGAAGTGGAACCTTCACAAATTTTAGCTTAGACTGCATCATCACATACCTACAGGTGAGGTTAAGCGCTACTCTGTTTCCAATTACAACAACGTTTTACTTGATAAGCGCGACATCTTTAACTGTATCATCACTCACCATCTCATGTAAAATCTTACGAATTTGTATCTATTTCGTTTTACTATCGCTTTTTTGTTACATCGCTTTTTGTTTCCTCGCTTTTTCCTTTCATCGCTTTACATTTCATAGCTTTTTCGCTTCATCACTTTTTCTTTCATTGCTTTATCATTTCATAGCTTTTTCGTTTCATCGCTTATTATTTCGTTACATTGTTTTTTTGTTTCATCACTTTTTCGTTTCATCGCTTTTGGTTTCATCGCTGTATCATTTCATAGCTNATCGCTTTTGGTTTCATCGCTTTATCATTTCATAGCTTTTTCGCTTCATCGCTTTTTTGTTTTATCGCTTTTTCGTGTCATCGCTTTTCAATTTCGTAGTTTTTGCGTTACATCGTTTTTTTGTTTCATCGCTTAATCATTTCAAAGCTTTTTCGTATCATCGTTTTTTTCGTTACATCGCTTTTTCGTTTTACCATTTCATAGCATTTTCGTTTCATCGTTTTTTTTTTTTATTTCATCGCTTTTTCGTTTCATCAACATTCAAATCACAATGGTGCAAAAGAAGTGTACACTTCAAAAACTTTCAGTTAATGCCACAATTTTTTTAGTTTTGTAGAAGCACGTCAAATGTTAAGGCATATATTTAAATACTAGCTATAATCGTCTGGGAACGTGGAGAAATACATGTTTAGTGACCATCTACGTTGCAAAATAATTTTGTGGTCTATTAATCATTGACTAGATGGTCTCTAACTCTATAACCTACGTTTATACAAACGATTTTAGTGTTTTATATTTTTAAATCCATTAAGTTTCAATCGTCGATGTATTTGAAAAATTATTCACAATTAAACGGCTACATATTAATTACCTTTATCCCACGAAATAATTGCTGTGTTTAACATTATTACAATGTTTGATTTCGCTAATGAAAATCAGTTTAATTCACTCGTGAATCAGCAATAATTGCAATAAATAAGAGTATACAATCGCAATACATCGCTCCAGTAATTAACTGGGAAATTATGGAAAAAATAGTTATTCGTTGTATCGATTGATTTAGAAATTAACGATGTATAAGTAGCTGTTCCTCGCGTAACTCCGGATGTATTTCTTTCATTGGACAACCTAAATTACTCTTTAAAACATCAGCTATCTGTCAGTGAAACTCTCGTAAAAATCGGTTCAACCATTTCTACGTTTAGCGGGAACAAACAAACAGACAGACATTAATTTACTGTTGGAAGGCTTCTGCTGTGGTTAGTTGCCACCCTATCAGTGAGGACGTGTCCCAAACTTGGGTTCAGGTACAATGCTGTGTAAAAAGTGTACTGTGTTAGCGATCTAGATTGATTTATTTGTGGTATGCTGAGGTCTTTATAATTATGTCAGTGAAACGTTTACATACAATACATCCGGTTTAACGCAGACCGGAAATTATGAAATTTAAGAAGTCGTCATTTTCGCGACGACTGTGATTGGTGGACTTATTATTTTTGAGAGGCTTATTATTTTTATTAAGCAATGCTAGTGACAGTTCTTAGTTTCTATCAACGTTAGTCTTGTGTTTTAAATCATTCAAAGTATGTAATATAATAATGAAGAATATGAGAATAGTATTACTTAACCTAAAAATTAGTAAGCGACTCTAAAATCCGTCTTCATAGATTGTATCACAATTTACCACCAGGTGAGCTTACAGCCAAGCTCTAACCTTTCAGGAATAAAAAAAAACTAGTTATTCTTCGCGGTGTTAACCACTTTTATTAAAATAAAACGCAGCCCTATTTACTCCTTATAGAAACATCTATCTGTCAGTGAAAGTCTTTTCGTATTTGATCCAGACATTGCGAAGTTTAACGGGAATAAACAGACAGACACAATTTGTAGAAGTTGTTTGTATTTTATATAGGTATCGTATATACTCGTACTCACATGCATTTTGTGAGAAGCTTTTCCTTTGAAATAACCAATGAATACTCCAATTTTCTACCTGACTGCCTGAATGCCTGCCTCATTGGTCTAGTGGATAGCATGTTCGACTACATACATGAGGTCCTGGGTTTGAGTCCAGGGTCTGGCCAATTCAAAAATTAATATTGAGTTTTCTATTAAGATTTTCTCAATATCTGTCCGAAGTTGGGGAGTTGGCGGTTTAATCTACCCCCGTGCCTCGGAGAGCACGTTAAAGCGTCGGTTCTGCGCCTGATCTCTCTCCGATCGTGTCGGATTCCCCTCACATTGGACTCTGGAGGAATAGAGAGTGCACTTGTGTACTATGTCTGCCAATCCGCAGTGGAGCAGCGTGGTGAGTCTATGCTCTAAAAACCCTCGCTCCTCGGAGTAAGGAGGCCTGTGCCTAGCAGTGGAACGTTAAAAGGGCTGCTACTTACTTACTTACTCCAATTTTATTTACTTATTCTACCAGACATTATCCCTTTAAAAGTTTGAGGGCTTCCTATTTAAGAGTGTATCATCATTTACAACAGGCGGGATCACAATCAACCAATCTTTGTAACTCCGTAAGCCTTTTCTTAAAATGTAATTCAAGTTACTACTTATCTTCTAGAAAAAGCTCCGTCAAAATCAATCCACCTTTCTCTGAGATTATTATATAATATATATTGAAGTAAATTTACTAAAAAGCTGTTAATTTAAAAGTACATACAGACATTAACATGAATTATTGCGTGGAAATAACACAACCTGTCCTGATTATTAACGCTAATTATATTATAATTGATTTAAAACTTTAATAATCATTCCACTATTGGTTTGTTAACATAAATATATTTGCAATAAATATTTAAGTTCGCTAATGAATGTTTAAATTTTGAAAATACTTAAAGTGACGTCAATAATGATCTCCATCTACATTCTGTTATGATCAAAATTCAATATAAAGAGTTTTTAAATAAAGATATTCGTAACATAAAGTTATATATTAAAGTAAATCCTAAAGGCAATCCTAAAAGTCTTAATAAAATACTTTACATTGAGGTTGCAATATAAATAACAGAGCATAAATTAATAGTAGAAATTGAAACATAGACGAATGCAACAAAAACACAGGGAGATCACTCAGAAGATAATTAGACTGCTCTATTATCAACCTGTCATGTATTAATGTTATATAACGATGTTACATTTGTCAT
The DNA here is from genome assembly GCA_015832385.1 of Elymnias hypermnestra. Taxonomy (NCBI): domain Eukaryota; kingdom Metazoa; phylum Arthropoda; class Insecta; order Lepidoptera; family Nymphalidae; genus Elymnias; species Elymnias hypermnestra. The sequence goes on from JACTOM010000936.1 coordinate 2,337,277, forward strand.
TGTTGTAATTATCTCACGAGATACTTCTAGCACTCTTCGCATAATAGACATCTTACGTGACATATGCATTCTTTTAAAAGAAAAGGAAGCAATGGAACACGTAGCTAAAGAGGTTATCAGATCAATTTGAATTGTGGGGTAATTTTGCTGTAAAATCAAGATAAAATCAAAATATTCTTTATCCAAGAAGGCAATAACCAAGTATGGCTGCAGCTGATGAATCCACCATCAATTCGGAACGTTAATTTCACAGAAGACATATCAGCAATAAAGTCAGTAGTTACTCATACAATAAGACATTTTGTATATAATTTTACATGCATAGGGGTAGGCAGAGACAATATCCTTCCACTTGCCACGATCCTTGCATATCTCCTTCGCTTCTTTCAGTCTCATTAAACCTTTCATCGTCGGTTTAGAGTACTCTTCACCTGGACGTTATTTAAAATGTCCTGGATTTGGTCCAGGAACGTTCGCCTTGGTCTTTCCCTTCCAACTTTCCTATTCACTCTTGACTCATAAATCCTTTTTGTCAGTCTCCTTTCATTCATTCTCTCTACATGCCCAAACCATCTAAGCATACCTTTCTCAATTTTAGTCACTACGTCTTCTTTTATACCACAACGTTCTCTTATCACACTACTACACTACACCATATAATTTTAATGATCCTATATTCATTTTTTGGTTGACTTATAATACAAGATTACAATCTAACTTCATAGACCAATTAGTAATAATACTTTGACGCAACAATTATGCTTAGTTTTCGTTAATGTTTATTGACTTACACTGTTATTGAGATCTTTCTTACAAGCACCATTACACTATTTTGTGTCACTGCACTTTCACTAACTCAAAAGGTTTTGTTCTTTTAAGTCTTTCTTCTCTTTGATATCAAAAAGCTTAGCAGCTTCGCGATTCACGTAATTCTCTTTCTTATGTTGTTCTTGTTGATGTCCTTGTAAAGTAACATGAAATTGATTTTAAATCCAACCATTTATGTCATATTGTTTGTTATCTTATTGTATGAAAGTGAGCTTAGCCCTAGTTTCTGGATGTTCTTTAGTCAAATGTTTATAGTTTTTGTATACTTCACTTTAAACAATTACAACTTTTAGCCTTACCGAGAAGGAACAGTATGAAAGAGTCAGCCCAGTAATATTTTTTTTTATTTATTTATTTTACAAAATCCACAGCCCTCTTAAAACTAACATATAATTTAATTAAATTAACTTAAGACCAGATTTCGCGTGGGTGTGAGTCTATGAATGTGTGTGTGTGTGTGTGTGTGTGTGTGAGAGAGAGAGAGAGTGTCTGTAGTCAAATACAATTCTTTTTTAAATTGTTATTTATTTCAAATACTGGATCTACTATAGAAGCAATACTGGGTAGGGCAAAATTTGGCAACTGTATTTTCTAAATGAGCTCATGATGATGATAACCTTTAGCTAATGGTTAGACAGCAAAGATGTGCCACGAACCAAAACAAGTAATGTAACTATAATTCTTCCTGGCTTAAGTCGTTATAATATACTGTATCATCAACATTAGATAATGTTAAAGAAAGTGTCAGTTTCTAACAAAGTATGCCATTTATTGTTGCATTTCATCGCGTGAGTGATAGAACTGGAAATCCAGATTCAAAGTAGGAAATGACTGGTGAGGAGTATGTAGTATCAAATATAATTACGAAAGGTAACTTGTAGCCTATTAACTTCCCAATGCTGGGCACAGACCTCATTACTCATAGCATAAAGAGCTTTAGAGACTTGCTTCATTATGTTGCTCTAGTCTACACTAAGTAGATAGGATCAAAAATAGTTAATTTCACCAGAAAAGCTTTTGGCATTTATACTATTTTTGATGTTACTTAATATATGATGATCTTTGATTATATATCAATATTTTCTTTTATATGCTGGCATAACTACAGAACTTTACATTTACCTAGGACTACGACAATTTTATGTGAAGTAATCCAGTCTGATAAGACTGGATTACTTCACATAAAATTCACTGGCATAGGAGTCTCGTAAATTCACTGGCATAGGAGTCTCGTAAATGTTAGACTACATTACGCTTCAGGTCTTTCACTTAACGAAAGGTGAAAGCAAATTGAATGCAAATTATTAGGCAAGCAATCAGAGCCAGGTCAACTGGCACATGCAAAAGTTACCCCAGTACTAACATACTCGTAACACTGTGGTAATTAGTAACACGTAGGTATATTACGTTCGTTATAGCTAATGGTAGTTGATTGGGCAACTGCGACCTTGTTTTTGAAAGCTGTTATACCGGCACTTTTAACTACCTTGTCGGTTCAGTAGCATTCGGTTGCAGATTTTATATTTCCAGGTTCTAGTTCTAGGCCAGTTAATTCTCTTGGGTTACTTCGTGATAAGGCTGCCTTCTTGCACACTTTACATACTTAGTATTACGCCTCATTCCCATAGGGACAGGCAGAGACAACATCCTTCCACTTGCCACGATCCTTGCATATCTCCTTCGCTTCTTTCATTCTCATTAAACCTTTCATACAAGTTCGTCGGTTTAGAGTACTCTTGACCTGGCCGTTATTTAAAATGTCCTGGATTTGGTCCAGGAACGTTCGCCTCGGTCTTCCCCTTCCAACTTTCGCATTCACTCTTGACTCATAAATCCTTTTTGTCAGTCTCCTTTCA